>JAVTVY010051879.1:0-26616 GCA_036873755.1 Hanleya hanleyi
AGACTCATATCCACCTGTTGGAACAAGGAGTGCAGCCAAAGATTCACCGGGCCTACTACTGCATCGTCCGCTACGTCGCCCCCGGCTGCGTCCACTATTTTGGCTTTCACGTACAAGTAGGTGTGGGCTAAATCCAGGTAGGCCGTATCTTTGTTTTCAATGGTAAATTCCACAGGGCCCGTCCCCGTCAGGCTAGCCAGGGGTCGATGTTCTACCCAACGTCCTTCGGCTACACTGGTCTGGGTGGGTGGAATAGTCCACAAATCCAATTCACTGTTGGTAGACGGACACGACTCAGAGTGAATGAATGCCATTATGCGAAGATGTCTCTCCTACTACTCTTCTTCTTCTTCTTGGTCTTAGTCCTCCGGGGTGTGCGTCGTCGGTGTGTTGGACGTCGAATGACTCTTCGCTGTGTCCGTGGTTGTCTTTTAAGGGCTTTGGCGATCAACACGCTGCCTGCTTCTTTAGCCCGTCGTTTCAAGGCTTGTCGGGGTGCTGTGCCTCCCATCACATCACCGGCCACGCGCAATCCACTGCGTACCGCTTGTTTGCCCACCGCTTTGACACCCCGTGTCACCAAGGGTAAGAACGTTTTCACAATGCTGCCCAGTATGTTTCCCAATCCGTGACCTCGTTGCATGCGTGCACCGCTAAAGATGGGCAAGCCTCCTCCCGTTTGTTTCTTGTAGTAGTCGGCATAGCTGGGCGTATGGCACTGGTAAGGCACGTACATTATACGAAGTGAGGAGAACGGGCTTGTCGGAAATGAAGTGTCAGCACCACTTTCCCTCGTTCGAATGCGACCGGGTGTCCCGTGTCATCTCTTATATCCACCGTGATCGTGTTGATATCGGTATGTCGTACGGGCAGGTAGAGTATATGGCTGAAACTCTGGTTGACTTGATTGCCATACGTCTTGCTAATGGGCACCACCCGTAACAGAGGTGTGTTCACATCGCCCACAATATGGCTGTCCACTGCGTCCGAGTAGACGTAGAGTCCGTACATGCCTACTTTCATATCCATCACAACGTCACCGTTGTCGGTGGTGGGTCCCGGGTACACCCTGTAAGGCAGACCTAACATTTGCTGTAGTGTAGGACTGAGTTTCACAGCCACGTTAGGGCTCAGCAGGATACAGGCCTTGTCGTTGTGTGCGTTGACAGCCCAGATCACGTGATTCTTGAAGGGATAGACTTTCAGCGGTTTTGAAGTATTCGTGGCCTCCCGTAGAGACTTGTACTCCAACAAGGACAGCAGACCCTCTATGAACTTCTGGGGCGTATCGTATTGGCCTTCGAGGAGAATGAGTTTGGTTACTTTGCCTTCGTAGGTCACCTCGTACCATACTTCTTGGTCTCGTACGTTGTACCACGAGTAAGGGTACTGAATATCTACCAGTCCACATTCCCACCGACCCGGTAAATGTAACGGTTGTGGTAATTGAGTGACATACTTGGCCAAGGTGTTGTCAGGAAACACATCGAGTGAACTATTACTGGGCAACGTCAGGTAAAACATGACGACTGAGTTGTTCTGCCTTCTGCATCGGGTGTTTATAGGGGTGACCCTTAGTAGGGTTCCCACGCCTTGGGCGCCTTACCTCGACGTCGTGATCGTCGTGGCGGTGGTGTGGCCGGTATAGAGGTCGCATAGGGATGAAAAGAACGGTCCCGCCGTGAGGGTGTTTTGGGCGGCGTCTGCGGTTGCCATTCACGTTCCCAGGTATGGGGAAGTCGAGAGGGTGCTTGCATCCACTTCCAGCGTTCACGATTTCCTATCAATTCTTGAGGGGTGTGTGTGTCTTTTAACCCCTGAGCAAAGGCTTCCCAGCCCGGTGGATTAGAGTGTTTGCGAGAACGTACCATATCGTTGATCAAATCGGTCATATGAGACCCCGGCACCACTTGATTTCGAATCAGCAGTTTTCCTTCAGCGTTCCAACCCATATCGGCATTCTGTTTCACCCGGTCCAACAATAAACGCGCCTTGGTCTTGAAGGCTTTAGGCACACTGGCCAACACTTCTTCTTCCAGCTGAGGTGAGGCAGAGGATGAGGGTGGTGGTGGTGGTGGTGTGAGTGTGGGTTGTGGCGGTGGTAGTTGTGGTGTACTACTACTACTACTTCCTCTATATTGATCCATAAACGTCTGAGACCGGTTCAGCGTATGATGGTAGAGTTGAATTTTCTCGTGATCGGGTAGTCGACGTTGGAGTATACTATTCATCTCTTCATCCAGAGACTGCAGTTGTTGCACTGTGGCAGGCACGGGATAGGGTGATTGCAAACTCTGTAACAGTCGAGGTTCGACCAGCATCATTTTTTCGTATGTTCCATGACGTTAGCGTCCCAAGATGGAGCCTAGTAACGGTCCCAGTACAGTAGCGGCTAAGGGTGCGAGGAGTGCGCCGAGAAATCCACCTCGCTGTAACACCTGTTTCTTTTTCTTGACACTTCTCGTCTTCTTCACCAACGTTCGGAGACCCGCCTTGTGCCGTTGCAATTTCCCTTTCTGCAGAGGACTGAGCGGAACATTGCCTTTTAACACATTATGCGCCACTTCACACAAACACCGTACCAAGTCGGGATCCGTGTTGCGCACCAGGGCCCGGCCCACCTCCGGTGGCGCGCTGCGTAATACGCGGAGGGCCGGCGCGTGCTTGCGTATCCGTGCAGACATGATTAGTGACGGCTAGAGTGGGTTGTCTTCTTCTTTTATTTGGGTGTGTACACCGTCTGCACCTCTCCGGGAAAAATGTGGGTACGCAATCGAAGGGTGGAGGGGGTGTCTTGTTTCAAGTCGATGAGTAGATACCCGTGAGCTCGTTGGGTAGCATCTTCAAAGGCTTCTCGTACAAAGGCCGTGTTTTTAGGGTACATCTGTTTGGCCAGGTGCATAATTTGGGAAGCGTCTCTGGGGTTTTTGAATAAAACCACATACTGAGCATTCAAACTAATGTTCCTGTGCTCTTTGTTCTTACTGAAGAGATTCTGCACGATGTAGATGATGCTCAACCGACGATGATGGCTTCCTTTGGTAAAGAGACGGGTGATTTGACTGTCCGTTTCCGTCATGAGATCGTCCACCACCACCAACGTGTCTTTTGGCGTATCCTCAGGGGGTAAGCCTTCCATTAAGGTCAGTCCCGGGACACGTGCCAGTTCCTCGTACGCGGGTTGCCAAGCTCCATAACACCACAGGATGCGAGCTAGAGGGGGTGAAATGAGGGCTGACCCGTGTTGGATCAGACGTTGAACGAAGTGTGTTTTTCCCGACCCTGTCGGTCCAGCGATGAGACACGTGAAAGGATGCTGCCACCGAGGATCCATAGTTTTTTTTTTTATTTGGTGATTTGCGCTCGGCGTTCAGAGGCTCACCACCGTTGTCGTGGATCCCACCGGGGATTGTAGTCGAACGGGTACCGTTGCCGTGGTAAACGTAATTCGTGCACTCTAAATGTTTTTAGCGTCGTAGGAGTCGTAGTGGTGGTGGTGGTGGGTGTACTAGGTTGTGGTGATGGGGTGGAAGGTTCGTCGCTTCTCAGGGTAGACGGAGGTGACGGGTGATCACGTGGAGTCATAGTAGTAGTACGGAGCGTCGTAGTACGGGGCGTCGTAGTAGTATGGGGCGTCGTAGTAGTACGGTACGTCGTAGGCGTGGGTGGATGGATGTGGCGGTCAGGTGACGTGGTGGATGGAGTAGACGGCGTGGTAGGCGTGGGTGTCTGGGTTGATACGTGGCGGTACCTTGACGTCTTGGATGGCGTAGGCAGCGTCGTCGTGGAAGTGGTGGAAGTGGATGATTGAGGTGGAATTGTTGGACGAAGGGTGTTGAAACAGGATATCACGTACGCCAAATCGTAGAACACGCCTCCAAATAAGGTACCCAGAAGCACTACTAGACACACTACAGTACCGACTTGTGCTTTTCGAGTGCGTAACAGTAAGGGTAGATGTGCACTATCCATGGTACAACCCTACACTGAAGGATGGCGGTGATAGGGGTTAGAATTTATAGGCGTTTCATGTCACGGCCTGACACCCAGGAATTAAACGAACGGGGCCATCCTTGCCATTTGACGAAATGATAGGGGATGCCACGTCGACGTTGCGTTTTCAAAATCTTTTCCACCGTGTAGTAGTCTTTCGGTGTTTTCACTATGGGTTGTAATTCTGCCTCGTAAAACGTGCCTTGCAGTGTTTCTCCTTGTAGATCTTCCAGTTGATAGACGTGTGGCTGTCGAGGTTTATGGCGAACGATGACAAAGTGCTCGTCACTCCAGTTGGGCAAGTAACTTTTCTCAAATTGTCCTTTCACTTTACTGATCCGTACCACATCTCCGCGTTTGTAACGGGGTGACGTGAGTGGTGATGGTGGACTGGGTGAGTACAGCGTACCACGCACTTGATGTTCGTTGCGTTCTGTCACATCGAGGGGAGCTCGCTGGATACTGCGATGATAGGCTCGATTGTACCCTTGAACCAGTTGAGGTAGTACATCGATGTACCGTCGGGTGTTTTGGGCGGTAAAATACTTGTACATTCGTCCTTTGAAGGTCCGATTGAATCGTTCCACCACAGAGGCTTTGGTCTCGTTGTACGTATGGAAGAAAAATACCTTCTGTTTCTTAAGAAAGGCTTGAAAGGGTCGGTTGAGAAATTCTGTGCCTTCATCCGTTTGCAAATAGAGGGGTTTGCGCCCCGTCTTGAAAATCTGCTGGAACGCCCGTACTAGATTCTCTCCTGTTTTGGTGCGAATGGGTACTACCCATGCATACTTGGATAAAATATCGATACAGGTCAACATGTACCGATGTCCATCATTGTGAGGTGCAAATCGACTCATATCCACTAAATCAGCCTGCCATTGTGCGTCTATGCCTCCTACGATGACTCGGTTACGGCGAAAATGTCGTCGGGCTGCTCGATGTAAACTATAAGTGTCTTGGGTTTTTAACCAGTCTCGAACTTCGGTTCGACTGATGCCTTGGGAATGGGCAGCTCGAGCGAGCGCTCCCACAGCGCTATACGCGGCTGGACTGGTAGGGTTGTAATACAAATCGGTTAACACCTTGTTCACTGTAGATGCCGACCCCTTTTTCCCCTTTCGGGACCCCCTCATCACGGTCTTCTTACCCCTCATCGGGGTGCCCCTGGGTCCCCGTCCGGTGTGTTCGCTTCATCAGGTGACACTGACACTCTAGCCTCTGTGCACCCTATAGATATAGTACTTTTCTGTTCCCCGGCTGTATCGGGTTCATGTAGCTGTTCATGGGGTTCAGCCAGCGCGTCCTCCATAGCACGAGCCCACGCCAACTCGTCTGATGATCGCTCGTCCGGTGTAAACAGCTGGTCCACAATAGGCACTACTTTCTCCAAGGCTGTCCACAGATGGGGGTCTAGGGTGAAGCTTCGCGTAGGGTCTTGGTAGCGGCCCAGGCGTGCGAAGAAAGGTCCACGGAATACGTAGATGACATTGTCTATGTGTATGAGGTGTCCGTCGAGCTCATCGCTCAACACCCGTTTAAATTTGGTCCAGCCGTCACGCTGTAGCGTCACCGTATTCGATACGGTCTCAGCGGGCGCCCAGCAAATATCTCCACGGTCTTCCACCAGGGTGACTTTATCTTCATAGACGTGTAACCCCACCTGGGGTGTAAGGGGCAGGATGGCTCGTAGGTCGGGTGACATGCTTGCTGCAAATGTCGAACGGTGAATGACACACACTCTGTCTCACCCCTGGTATTTATAGTATCAGGTGGGCACAGACATGAGTCGTACTATTCTGTGAGGGGGTCCTGTAGAGAGAGTACTTCATCGACCATGGGGACTACTTGTTGCAAAGCCGTCCATAGATCGGGGTCCAGAGTAAAACCACCTCGCTTGAGACAGAGGAGTCGAGCAAAATAGGGACCACGGAAAATGTAGACGTCGTCACACAGGTGAATGCTATCACCGTCGAGGTTACCGCATAACACGCGTTTCAAGGTAATCCAGCCTTCCGGGGATAAAGAGACACGCGCTGGTTCAGACGTACACCAACACCTACTGTCGTCATCGATGAGCTCCACGCGTTGGGGGTACAACAATAGGGTGCAGTCCGGTGTAAGAGTGCGGGTAGCTACAGAGCGCGCCCGGGGGTGGAGTACGTCGTGGACGTCGGTGATAATAGCTTTCAGCGCCTGCCATAATGCCGGACGGAGTAGGATAGAGGCACCACCACACTGTTCTAACCGGGGGAAAAAAGAATCATCTCTACCACTTCGTAGGTAGACACCGGCTCCCACGTGCATGAAATCGACTTCGGGCTCTTTTCCCTGTAACAACCGTGTCAATAGAGTCCATCCTGCTAGGCTTAAACATAGCTTCACCTCTCGGGGATGTTCTTCGATGAGCTGCAGTTCATGGTCATAGACGATGAGGATGACGTTAGGCGTGAGTTGGAAGAAGGCAAGCTCCGCTCCGGGCGCTGCCATAGTGGTGAATGACAAAACACCGACGAAGCAAATGTGTATATATCGATTCTTGCCCCTTCGTGAAAGTCCGTAATGACTCGTCCGTAAAAAAAACCCTAGTCCGTAACCGTACACGTTATAGGTGCGCACCTCTCTCTATCCGTACCCGTACCCGTTCTAGTTTTTATTCCACCCTCACCCTTCGTGAAAGTCCGTAATGACTCGTGAGTATAAAACTATAAAAAATAATTATACTTATTGCTTTTTCAGCATTTTACTTTGATTTACATTTAAAATCTAATCTATTTAGTACAAATATATATTTTTTACACTATGACACTGCAGTTAATCTTAATTACATGCAATAAATAATTGCAGATTTTAAAAATCAAGTCATTATCACCTTAATTTCTGGAGGAAAGTTAGTAATTTTTTTCACAATATCTTAACATACAATATAAGACATTACCCTTCTAGTCTTCCATATAAAAAAAAATAGGCCACGAGGTGGAGCCCATGGTCACGTGTCACCATTTCCTTGGCAGACGACAGAAAAAATGAGGTTGTGGAGAGATCCCTACTACATCGTGAACAGAAGCTATGGCCTATTATTCAAGTGGCATTAGCAAATAGAGCATTTATATATGCTGTGTGAAGGTTTCGGTAGATATTTACCGCGTCAAAACGAATTTTCAGCATTTTCTCTAACAACCCACAAGCAATCACCCACCAGCGTTCAGAGCCCCAGAAAAGATGTCACTCACCGTGCGCGATCACGTGATAATAACATTTAATGATGGCAGGTCCGAAACCCATGACGGTCCGAAACTGATGCCGCGACGATATACAGACCTTCGGGTTTTTTGTTAGCCCCACCAAGAGTTTGAATTACAGTCCATTCTCAGAAAGAGGTACACAAATGGGTTCTGTTTTTTTTAGTAGAGTTGACAACCAGTCGTATTTGGTATTCCATGTGCTACTCTATGAAAATAGCCCATTTGGGTTGTATATTGTATATTCATTACAAAACAATTTATTGTCTCCTTAAAGCTAAGTCAACTTAGTCTTTAATAGCGCCAAAGTATGTCAAATTCGGCGACATACAGCGAATTGTAGAGTTGAATTCGCTAATCAAATACTTCAACTGAATCTATCAGTTTATAACTCTCAGGACAGATACCTGGTTGTCCTTATTACATCATTTTCTCAATAATGTCTCAAGTTATGAGTATTGACAATTTTTGATTTTCTTATTCTAGGCGCAGCAGGCGAATAACTGTATATCTGTAGTATTTAAACGAACCTGCATTTTGAGATTTACTACACAAAGCCGAGGGTTCTGAGGAACAATGAAGTGAACTGCGAATCACTTGACTGACATTCTTCGACTTGTATTGCTTCGCGGCATGGACTGACAATGTCAAATTGGGTCAACAGGCCCAGGAGAGAAGCCGCCTGGGAAAGCAAACTGGCCAGTGCATTGTTAAAAACCGATTGTTGAGATATGTAGGAGGTGGGAGAATTTGACAACGTCTGGTGAGTGAAAGGCAGAGATATGACTCCACAGGAGAGCCGCCTTCGGCACCTCACATTCAAACTAAAATACGGAGAATTCAAAGACGTAGCCTTAGTCGCGCATTATTGCAGATGTTAATGTGGAAACCATGAAGTTATCACACAGCACCCAGCACCGGCTCAAGCAGAACTCACAGGTGAATGGTTCCGCATTTTATCTTTGAGAATGTTATCAGTGTTCGTTCCATAAACTTCACCTTCAATGCGCAATGGTGGCAAGAATTGTTCATGTGTTGGAAAAGTTCATTTGTACTTGAAATCTTCCCAGCAAATCTACCAAATTCTGACTCTCATTGGGGGGTATTGTCACTGCGACATTCTTGCTTTATACTACATTACAAGCGTCTAGTCCGTCATTCATAATTCAGCCGTGGTCCATTAGAAAATATCCGCGTCCATAATCCAAATTACAAGCGTCTAGTCCGTCATTCATAATCCAGCCGTCGTCCATTAGAGAATATCCGCGTCCATAATCCAAAGACCTATTCCATATTCCATATAACAGTATTATCACCAAATTCAAAAGACAATCATAGTATACATAAACATAGGCTTGTTTCCTGCAAGAGAGAAGCGGTCAAGAGTTTTCAATGATGCCGGCAGACATCATGATGTTCCAAAAATATCAAATCCGTATCGCTGATCAGTATTCTTAATCCATAATATTCGTTGTAAAGTCGTCATCTAAAGAATGATGTATCTCAGTCACGCTTTGATTGTGTCTGTTCATATCAGTACCATGAGGATCTTGAAGTACATGGGTTCATACGGCCCCTAGCCCCGGGTTAAGCGGAATTAGACACAAGTTACGAAACGTAGCGCCATAGATCTTGCACGCCACGTTCGTATTTTGCTATCAGCATGCGATATGTATCGCCAAATTTGAGAAACTTTGAGTGGAGGCGTTTGGTGGAATAGCCCTGTTTTATAAGTTTCTGTAACAATGTTTTGACGTTGATTAAAATCGTCACATTTAACACAGGATCTAGCAAATGCTACTAAGCGAGATATGTATACGCCATATGCAGGTCCCACTGGAATATTACTATCCAGAAAGGGATAGTTTACGATGTCGAAATTGTAATCATCTCTTTTGTCATAAAGTCGACGAGAGAGAATGCCCGCTTCATTTTATAGAGATATAGATCTAAATATGATGTGCCTGTAGGGCTATCTGTAGTTTCCTTCAAATCCAGTGAAGGTGGATATATATCCTTCACTGCGTCATTTATATAGCGATTATCTACAGCGAGAAGATCATCTATATAGCGTTTGGTGAATGAGAAGGAACGGGCTTTGAATGCATCGGTTTTTGAAAGCGCCTGCATATAGTCATATTCATAAGAGAACAGATATAGGTCAGCCAACAGGGGTGCACAATTAGTACCCATTGGAATACCTATATGTATATTGTGTTGCCAAATTTCACATAGATATTTTTAATGAGAAATTCAAGCAACTCTATAAACAAAGAAACATCCCATGAATGATATCTCTTGTATGTAGTAGAGCTAAAGAATGCTTTATGGCGTCCGACATTAATATATCTACGGTCAGTTTTTTTGAACACAGATACTCTTAATGAACTTAGACGGTCAATAATGCCCCGATGAGGGATTGTAGTATAGAGAGTCGAGAAATCCCATGTGGATACATGTCTGTACGGTATGTGACCTTTGGCATCAAAATACCTCTCTCCCTTTTTGTGATTGTTAAATAAATCTTCCGGAGTAAATGCAGTTTGGGAGTAAGTAGGCGTATTTGATGAAGATATATCTACACTCAATTCTACAATTGTTCGTCAAATTTATAAAACTGTACTTTGACCACGTGTTCGCTCAACGTAATGCACCGATTGATCACAGTTCATTTTGTATCAAATTCGTGGACATGAGTTCTTTTACTTGAGTTGAACTTTATTCCCGTAGGACTTTGTTCTACCCCCCAAATAATTAGGAATAAAGTTTAAATATACGAGACAATATAGTTGGTGAAATGTTAGCAGACATATATTGGACATACGACATATTAGAGGCGCAGCATTGTGAAACCAGTTAGTTTTCAAGACGGTGTGATTCCAACTTTGATTTAAATAAGGATAAGGACTTGGTTGTTTTAAGAGTTGAGAATAATTTGTCCCTTCTCGAGATCGTATTATATTGATGGTATGGTCTTTTGAGTTTAACTCTAGTTTGATCATCAGATAATTTTGTAAAGTAGTCCCACAAGCGTATTGAGATAATTTCAGGATGATATAAGAATTTTTGGATCATAATTGAACAGGCGTATACATTCAACTAGATAAGGGGTATTATTTTCAGTGCCACAATTAAGGGCTGTGTATGATCAAGGTTATTGGATAAAGTGATGACGCGCAATACATTTTTCTTGATTATCACTGAATATCAATGAAACGAAATATATGAAAGACTATTAATTACAAGCGTCTATTCCGTCATTCATAATCCAGCCGTCGTCCATTAGAGAATATCCGCGTCCATAATCCAAAGACCTATTCCATTTCCATATAACAGTATTAGCACCAAATTCAAAAAGACAATCATAGTATACATAAACATAGGCTTGTTCCTGCAAGAGAGAAGCGGTCAACAGTTTTCAATGATGCCGGCAAGACATCATGATGTTCCAAAAATATCAAATCCGTATCGCTGATCAGTATTCTTAATCCATAATATTCGTTATAGAGTCGTCATCAAAAAAAAAGATGTATCTCAGTCACGCTTTGATTGTGACTGTTCATATGAGTACCATGAGGATCTTGAAGTACATGGGTTCATACGGCCCCTAGCCCCGGGTTAAGCGGAATTAGACACAAGGTACGAAACGTAGCGCCATAGATCTTGCACGCTACGTTCGTATTTGGCTATCAGCATGCGATATGTATCGCCGAATTTGAGAAACTTTGAGTGGAGGCGCTTGGTGGAATAGCCCTGTTTTATAAGTTTCTGCAACAATGTTTTGTGATGTTGATTAAAATCATCACATTTAACACAGGATCTAGCAAATGCTACTAAGCGAGATATGTATACGCCATATGCAGGTCCCACTGGAATATTACTATCCAGAGAGGGATAGTTTACGATGTCGAAATTGTAATCATCTCTTTTGTCATAAAGTCGACGAGAGAGAATGGCCGCTTCATTTTTATAGAGGTAGAGATCTAAATAAGATGTGCCTGTAGGGCTATCTGTAGTTTCCTTCAAATCCAGTGAAGGTGGATATATATCCTTCACTGCGTCATTTATATAGCGATTATCCACAGCAGAAGCAGAACCAAGTGTTAAGTTTGTCCAGTTCTTGCGACATAATGTTGATAGATTCGTCTGTTTTCAGATGAATAACCAACGATTATGTCATCTTCGAATAGGATAATTTGGAGCAGATCAGTGTCATTATTGATGTCGTTTAAAAAAAAATAAAATGAGGAGGGGGCCAAGAATTAAACCCTGGGGAACGCCACAGGTGATTTTCCGAGGAGGAGGACAGCCTACTATTATATGCAACACAGATGACTCTTCAACCAGTTGTTTGAGGAGTGTCGGAAGCCGTAATGATATAGTTTGTGAGTAATATGTCATGATTGAAAGTGGCAAATGCTTTGGAGAGGCCTAAAAAAGTAACAGTACTGTAGTCGTTAGCCTCTTTTGAAGTCACCATCATATCATACAAGGAAATGGCCGCGGGGTGATTTGATGGAAATCCATATTGGTTTCTGAAAATATATTGTTTGATTATAAAATGTCATGGTTATTGAGATATTTTTTAGTACTTTGCTGAAGCAAGGTAAAGCGGGGACTGGTCTTTTGTTGACAAAGAGCATAGGGTCTCCAGATTTAAAAATTAATGTCACCTTGGTACAAAACCAGATCTTAAAGTCAAATTTGCAATTTGCACGAGAAGAGCAGAAATAGTCCCCTACTACTTTGACCAAGGACGTGGAAATACCGTCAAGCCCAGATGAAGGCGAATTCTGTGACATAATTACATTCAGAACATTGCTTGGGGACACAGTTGGGAAACTAATTGTGTACCCCTATTGGCCGACCTATATATGTTCTCTTATGAATAAGACTATATGCAGGCGCTTTCAAAAATCGATCCATTCAAAGCCCGTTCCTTCTCATTCACCAAACGCTATATAGACGATCTTCTCGCTGTGGATAATCGCTATATAAATGACGCAGTGAAGGATATATATCCACCTTCACTGGATTTGAAGGAAACTACAGATGACCCTACAAGCACATCGTATTCAGACCTATATCTCTATAAAAATGAAGCAGACCTTCTCTCTCGTCGATTGTATGACAAAAGAGATGATTACAATTTCGACATCGTAAACTATCGCTTTCTGGACAGTAATATTCCAGTGGAACCTGCATATGGCGTATACATATCACGCCTAGTAGCATTTGTTAGATCCTGTATTAAATGTAACGATTTTAATCAACGTCACAAAACATTGCTGCAAAAACGTATCAAACAGGGCTACACCACCAAGCGCCTCCACTCAAAGTTTCTCAAATTTAGCGGTACATATCGCACGCTGATAGCAAAATACGAGCGTAGCGTGCAAGATCTATGGTGTTACGTTTCGTAACTTGTGTCTAATTCCGCTTATCCCGGGGCTAGGGGCCGTATGAACCCATGTACTTCAAGATCCTCATGGTACTCACATGAACAGTCACAATCAAAGCGTGACTGAGATACATCATTCTTTAGATGACGACTTTACAACGAATATTATGGATTAAAAGTACTGATCGGCGATACGGATTTGATATTTTTGGAACATCATGATGTCTTGCCGGCATCATTGAAAACTGTTGACCGCTTCTCCCTTGCAGGAAACAAGTCTATGTTTATGTATACTATGATTGTCTTTTTGCATTTGGTGCTAATACTGTTATATGGAATAGATCTTTGGATTATGGACGCGGCTATTCTCTAATGGACGGCGGCTGAATTATGAATGACGGACCAGACGCTTGTAACTGAAATTTTCTTCATTGGAGGGCCAAAGTTATGGAAGCCGGATGGTACTAATCTCGCCTTTTCGTGTTTTTGCCTTTCATAACGCGTGGAGCGAAAAAACGAAAACACGAGATTGTGTCAAATTTCGCGAGATTTTGCCTTTTTCTCGTCTTTTCTCGTTTTTTTCGTCTTTTCGTTTTCTCGTCTTTTCGTTTTCTCCTTTTTTCGTCTTTTCGTTTTCTCGTCTTTCCGTTTTCTCTTTTTTTCGTCTCCGTTTTCTCGTTATTTCGATTTTTGATAACGCGAAAAAACGAGATCGGGTCGAATCTCTTGTATTCGTTTCCTCGTTTTTTCCACTTTTAATAAAGCGAGAAAACGAAAATACGCGGTGAAAAGACGTTTTCTCGTCTTTAAGCCTCGCATTCTCGTCTTTTCGCCTTGCAATCTCGTGTTTTCGTGCCGCGCGTTATCAAAACACGAGAAAACGAGATAACCAAAAGACGAGAAAAAGGTAAAATCTCGCGAAAATCGGAACAATCTCGTTTTTTCGCGCCGCGCGTTATCAAAAGCGAAAAAACGAGATTGGTCGCATCCGGCTCCCATACAAAGTTGGAGCGACACTGGGAATTATACTCTCTATGTTGGATGCAACTGTTATGAAGGGTTGATTGAATTAAACAATGATTTCCTGATTATCAGTGATTTCCCTCCCGTCAACATTAAATAATTCTGATGCTGTTGAATCTTTTGCGACTTAACAGTTGGTTTAATATTTTCCATGCGCCATTAATATCCTGTTTTCAAAATAAATCTTCAGTGATAAACGGATTGTATGGTTCAATTTGTTTCTATAGGTCCTGTAATTTTTGTGGGTTATTTTAATTTGTTTGGAGAAATATTCTCGATGTAATTTATTTTTCTGATGGAGGGTGGAATACCATGGGTAATCTAAGGTTTAATAATACGATCGTAGAAGTTTGAACAGTACGCAGAGAAAAACATTCGTTATATTCATAATTGAATTGTAAGACGAATTGGTGCGGGGCGCGTTAACATCATTATCTTTATGAGCAATTATGAGTGGCAGATACTTCTTGAATGTTTTAAGTGATTCACACATTGATTGAAACCACCGCCTTTTGTAATATACTGTTAATCGGTGCCATGTATCATTGTTAACATTCAAGCCATGTAACTGGCTGCAGAGTGCGCATTCCATTGCTAGAAACAATGGAGTTACCATTTTTTTGGAAGCTCGTACTGGTTGCTTTTTGCCCAAGTAACTTCCGTTCGTGTCTCGAAAGCTAGCGCGTCCTGGATCGATGCTAACTTTATCTAGCTTCTCTGTGATTGGGAGGTTTCCCTCAAATACTGTGGTTTACGAAGCATGAACATTTGCATATCGAACATAACAAAATAGGCGTGAAAATTTCGTGGAATGACAACCTTCCCTCTACCGAAAATCATTATTATATATTATCCACAATGAGAGTATCTTCACGGATGACAGGCGTTAACTTTCGAGGAGAATGCACATAGCTGCACTAATTCGTCTGATCGAGTTGCTTGGTGTACTGTTAGCCCAAGGTCAATGGGTTTTGTGGTTCTGTTGATTTCAGATGACATAACAAAAACAATATTTTGAGCGATGCTAAAAAAAAACGGGTTTACGGGTTGCGTCATCCTCGTCTTGACTTATATGCATAAAGATACATCTTTTTTTAGATGACGACTCTATAACGAATATTATGGATTAAGAATACTGATCAGCGATACGGATTTGATATTTTTGGAACATCATGATGTCTTGCCGGCATCATTGAAAACTGTTGACCGCTTCTCTCTTGCAGGAAACAAGCCTATGTTTATGTATACTATGATTGTCTTTTTGAATTTGGTGCTAATACTGTTATGTGAAAAATGGAATAGGTCTTTGGATTATGGACGCGGATATTCTCTAATGGACGACGGCTGGATTATGAATGACGGACTAGACGCTTGTAATTCTACATATAATATTTCACAAGAGGAATAAGCTTTCGGTTAAAACTCGCTGTGCATAGTTAACACATATGCCATCTGTGAAGTCATGAGCAGGAGTATTTTGAATGTCTGCATTCACCTTTACTGTTACTCGAAAAAGCCAACTTATCATTTTCTCGGTTGATACTTGGTGTAAGGGTGCATTGTCCAAGCCTTTGTGTATCTGAAAAGCCCTGGGTCTAGAACCATTGTTGTCCTCCGGCTATTTTCCTGTATATGGCGAGATTCTGCTGGTGGACGTTTCGTCCCCGAGGCCCGCCCCCTGTACAGACCTTTTGGTCTTTGATACATGTTGGCATTTGTGGGAAGTTGATGCTGGGTCGACATCGGGCCTTACAGACTAGTCTTTTGTGTTAAACGCCGTCATTTACATCTGACGACGATACAGCTCACCAATACGAGTTGTCACAGCAAAACAGCTCACCAATTACCAGTATACGAGTTGTCAAAGCATTTCCATCATAGCTCTCTAGAGTTGTATCTTATACCGCTTATGTCGATGCTAGGGGCCGTGTGGTCATATCATCAAAATTGCGACATGAACAGGCACAATAAAAGCGTACCTGAGATACAACACATATCACGAATCGTTAGATTCTTGGTATGTGCTTTAGAATAGGTAACCAGAAGACTATTCTGTGAAGTCATGTGACGCAGTCAGTATGTCGGCACCTCTTCCCACTTCCCTTACATGTGTTGTAATTTTTTACTGTATATGCCGAGATTCTGCTGGTGGACGTTTCGTCCCCGAGGCCCGTCCCCTGTACAGACCTTTTGGTCTTTGATATATGTTGGCATTTGTGGGAAGTTGATGCTGGGTCGACATCGGGCCTTACAGACTAGTCTTTTGTGTTAAATGCCGTCATTTACATCTGACGACGATACAGCTCACCAATACGAGTTGTCACAGCAAAATAGCTCACCAATTACCAGTATACGAGTTATCAGAGCATTTCCATCATAGCTCTCGAGATTTGTATCTAATACCGCTTATGCCGGTGCTAGGGGCCGTGTGGTCATATCATCCAAGTTGCCACATGATCAGGTACAATAAAAGCGTACCTGAGATACAACACATATCACGAATCGTTAGATTCTTGGTATGTGCTTTAGAATAGGTAACCAGAAGACTATTCTGTGAAGTCATGTGCCGCAGTCAGTATGTCGGCACCTCTTCCCACTCCCCTTATATGTGTTGTAATTGTATTGATCCAAGATCCTTACATAAAGTAGGGACCATTTTCTCCTTCCAATGTCCATTAAATGACCGTATCGCGTCACTGATTGCATTGTCTGGGAACAGCGACAATGATTCGTGTCTGTTTAGTGGTTGAACAAATTCTATCCCGTCACCCCGATACCCGATGTCACCCGAAGTTACTACGATAGAAATACCTTTGTATTATATCCCTGAACATGTTAGTACGATAGAGATACCTTTGTATTATATCCCTGACCAGGTTACTACGATAGAGATACCTTTGTATTATATCCCTGAACATGTTACTACGATAAAGATACCTTTTTATTATATCCCTGAACATGTTACTACGATAGAGATACCTTTGCATTATATCCCTGAACATGTTACTACGATAGAGATACCTTTGTATTATATTTCTGAGCATGTTACTACGATAGAGATACCTTTGTATTATATCCCTGAACATGTTACTACGATAAAGATACCTTTTTTATTATATCCCTGAACATGTTACTACGATAGATACCTTTGTATTATATCCCTGAACATGTTACTACGATAGAGATCCCTTTGTATTATATCCCTGAACATGTTACTACGATAGAGATACCCTTGTATTATATCCCTAAACATGTTACTACGATAGAGATACCTTTGTCTTATATCCCTGAACATGTTACTACGATAGAGATATCTTTGTATCATATCCCTGAACATGTTACTACGATAGAGATACCTTTGTATTATATCCCTGAACATGTTACTACGATAGAGATACCTTTGTATTATATCTCTGAACATGTTACTACGATAGAGATACCTTTGTATTATATCCCTGAACATGTTACTACGATAGAGATACCTTTGTATTATATCCCTGAACATGTTACTACGATAGAGATACCTTTGTATTATATCCCTGAACATGCTACTACGATAGAGATACCTTTGTATTATATCTCTGAACATGTTACTACGATAGAGATACCTTTGTATTATATCCCTGAACATGTTACTACGATAGAGATACCTTTGTCTTATATCCCTGAACATGTTACTACGATAGAGATACCTTTGTATCATATCCCTGAACATGTTACTACGATAGAGATACCTTTGTATTATATCCCTGAACATGTTACTACGATAGAGATACCTTTGTATTATATCTCTGAACATGTTACTACGATAGAGATACCTTTGTATTATATCCCTGAACATGTTACTACGATAGAGATACCTTTGTATTATATCCCTGAACATGCTACTACGATAACATGTTACTACGATAGAGATACCTTTGTATTATATCCCTGAACATGTTACCACGATAGAGATACCTTTGTATTATATCCCTGAACATGTTATTACGATAGAGATACCTTTGTATTATATCCCTGAACATGTTACTACGATAGAGATCCCTTTGTATTATATCCCTGAACATGTTACTACGATAGAGATACCTTTGTATTATATCCCTGAACATGTTACTACGATAGAGATACCTTTGTATTATATCCCTGAAAGGACTATTTGATGTCCGCAGCAACCATGGACTGAATATGGCGGCGGGCATCTTCGTAGTCCTATGGGCCTTTCCCTGAATGGCAGATCATCTGTGAGTTCGATTCGATGGTGGATCTGCTCGGTCTTGACAATGTCGAACTCATGGGTGGTAAAGACGTCTTTCACGCTGTTCAATCTGCGAAGAATACGCTTCGAAATAACCTTCGAAATCGAACAGATGCGATGTTTCTTCAGATATCTGTTCTTCTGCCACATTTGTGGAGCAGCAGCGTGCATCTCGTACCAAGTCCTGATTGGTCTCGCTGATCTCCTCCTCTCTCAGCCTGTTGTATATCCAATCAATGGGCGCAACTTCCTGAGCGAGATGATCGGCAATGACCTTCCGAGGTTTTACGACGTCTCTCTGGGAAACATTATGCACCAAAACCTTTACCTTTGGGAGATTTCTAGAAGTAGAGATTATGGCATTCTTGATGCGCAGCCCTTCCCCGAATGAGTTGGAATAATTCAGCGATTCTTGAATAAACACTGTTTCCACTGTTCCACTATTCAGTGGAATCTCCACTCTACAGCTTGTCGTAAACTAACACATCCCATATATGTCTCAAAGGGTGTCGTGCAATTATTTGACGTCGTGGAATCTTGTGTAATGTCTTGACATTGACAATGTTTTGGGACTCTTTTATGAAGTTGAGGTCTCTGGTTGTCCCTTTAATGTGACAGAGACCCCCTCGAGATTAAACCTCCCTTTGAGGACGACCCACCGGGACCAGAGCGATTGTTCTCCCGACGATGACTCTTGATGAAGTCATCCCGCGCTTTGATGCGGGCGAACACCAACATCGGGTTTTCATTGTTCCAGCAGTTCGGCCTCAACCGGTCCTACTCACCACATTGGTGACAGAAACGGCGGAATCTCTGCTGACGGCTCCCATTAGAGCCCTGCGACTGCCTTGAGGAACCTTGCCCGCGCCAGAAGCAGGCTTAGTTTCCTCCGCATATGTCTCTTTGTGGGGTTGGCTGACAATTGAGTGGATCGCCTTAATTTCTGCCCTGAACGCTTTCAGTTCAGACCTATCTGTATCCATTGAGGCGCTTTGGGTGTGGCTCTGAACTCTCTGTGGAGTGAACTTGACATCATCCTCTCCACTTCCTTAACTTCATGCATCAGTTCGGAGAAGGATGGGGAGGAGCCTTTGGGGAATCTCGCCAACAGCATGGTGTGCACACTCTGATTCCTGTTGGAGATACGGAATTGGTGTAAGCGAGTTGAGTTGACTTTCTCTTCTGACAACCCATCCCTGTCAAGTACCCGGCACAGATCCAACTCCAGTCTCACCAAGTACTCGGATGGCTTCGCCTTGGGCTTGAGAGCATTGGTGAAAAACTCCTGCAGTGAAACAACTCCATTACTGGACGAGTCAAAATCCCGTCTGAGTTGTCCCAGGATTCCCTCTGCGCTCATGTCTCCGCCCAATCGTAAAGCTATATTGAGGGCTGGGGAACTAAGACTCCCAAGGAGCTTCTGGCGTTTACCTTTGGGGGAAAGGGAGTCGTCTTGCAGAACAAGCTGCATCTGGGTCGCCCATTCCTGGAATGTGCTTTCGCCATCTTTCATGGGAAACCCGCCTGAAAATGTCTTCACTTTATACAGGTTGGAGAAAGAGTTCTCCCACTGTACTGGTGCTGCTTGTTGGCAGGTAACAGTTGTTGCTGGGATGGTCGCTGGTACCTCAACATTCACCGCAGGGTGCTCAGATATGCGTGCAAGCGTATCTGCACGAATACCATTATCTGAGCCCAGAAGTGTGGCTGTTACTCGCACCCCCGCATTAAGAGCAGTGGATGGAAATGTGTGCATTTCAGGTGGGGGAGGTAGAGACCTCTCTGACCGACTGTCCAAGGAAGGGGTTGTAGAATTTCCTGGCGGTCGCATGGTCAAGATGGCCATTATCATGGTCATCATGTCTTCGTTATTCTTGCGAATGGTCTCTACCATCCATTCCTTCTGGCTCTGCAGCTCCTGTCGCAGATCTATCTCTGTCTCCCTTGTTTCACGGGATTCCCCAGGTGATACCTTCCACACAGAGTAGACCGCATCATCCAGAGTTATGGAGTCTTGTATGAACAGTAAAGCTCTGGAATTGACAAATTCCAGCAAGAATCTGGGTGATTCTGCGGGAACAGGAACTGCCTTAGAGACTGGTCCATAATCTGTCCCTAACGACCTTTTCAAATCTATAGCCCGTGTCGAATCTGGAAGGTTGTGGTTAGGACAGCACTGTCTCACGGTAATCACGGGCAAGTGTGTAGCGCTTGAGTTTTGATAATATGTCAAACTACATTAACAAACACAAACTCACGGGATGATAAGATTATGAAATACACAGGTGATTTATTTGTAAAGATAAATAAAGATAAACAAAGCGTGTAAATAAATTATGTAAATGGTTCAGGCATGTTAATTAAAAGGCATCATAAGTTCCAATGATGTGCTTCGAAAGGCAAGTGTCTACCACCTGAGGGTTTTCACTTATGGATTAAGTTTTGACGTTGACCGAGCATCTAGTCGTCCGGGACCTGAATTTAAATGTATGGAGACGTGTTCAGTCAGATGTTGTTCAATGAGATGCCGGCAGGGAAAAGAGGCTTGACAATTATGTTGTGAAATAGGGCTGTATACATGGTTACTGAAGCAGTATATAGTTTTCACTGTGACAACAGATAACACATGTTGTATACTACTGAACACCTTACAAGTTAAGAGGTTGAGACACCTGTGTATTGGTTATAACACATACTCACAAATGTGTGAACCAGATATATAAACAAGATGGATGTGGTTGATACACGATTGCCACTTAACCTTGCACTGTTAAATCAAAATGTGACCTACATAATTGTAGTATTAGTTTTGTAATGATAATACACAATACCATCACTTTCCACGGGTCCACAGTCACCCGGATCAAAAAGGCAGTTAGTATAAATAACATGGCCAATGCTACATTTAACGAACACCAAGAAACAACCAAAAATCTATGGTTGTACAGTACGATTTGATATCTCATGAACATTTAATATGGGTGTGTGTCAACCGATATCAACTCCAACCGAGCAATATGGACATTCCCGTAACCATATAGCGTTATATGAACATAAGCATATAGAAGCAGACATATAAACAAATGTATATATGTGAGATGGTTGGGATGTACATGTAAAAATAGAATATTTATTATCTAACTGTGTGTTACAGTTATCAAAACCATGTCCAACGATAAATATGTAAGTGCAGCATAATGCGAAACCAGTTAACAACACTACAAAGGCTTAACTTGAACGCGTATCAATTGGACAATTATGTTTGGATAATATATACCATATATTTAATACCACTGATTATTTATGGTACTTTAATGTGACTTTGAAGATCCCTTAAGGATTTTAATCAACCAAATATAATAATATCCCCAAAAGGAAATATAATAATATCCCTAATGGATTTAACCAAACAGTTAATATTTAACATTACACTATGGACTTAACTTGAACATCAACTTTATGCCAAAGAAAGTTGTTGAACATGTGAGCATGTAGTAGTTAACATGTTAATAAATCAATGAAGTTTAGGTTGATATGTGTTTGCGGTCAAACAGTAACAAATAACTAGAGCCTTAGGCACTGAAACGGGGCTATTTAAATGTAAAATAGGCTGTTTGATGTTCCATCCCATGGCGAAGGAGCTCTAGTGCATTAGTGTAATTGTACTCACATATATATATATATAAAATAATAACTTGTGACCGCTGGGACAGACATTTATTATGAAACCAACCTGAAATGAAATGAAATGATAAAATAATGTCTTCACTGCATGTTACCAATATTTGTAAAAAATTTCACCTTTTTCAGATAATAGAAAGCATATCCTTCAGCAGTAAATAACAATACGAAGCTGCGCATCTGAAAACCCCTTGGCTCTGGGTACATTCATAATGTATTCAATTCGAACCAAGATGTCAGAAAGCACAAATATACAGATTATCAAAAATTTTGCAATTAGGAATGACCCCCAAGGTTTCCATCCAATTAGAGAAACTGTTATTCATTACATAAGTTTCTTGATGCATCAATGATGTATACCAAATTTTACATCGAGCATTTGAACAGTATCAGAGATAGAGATCATTAATGATTTCGCATAAATTAAAGATGGCCGCTCATCCTTCCCGCCACTCAGAGGAACTGATGTGGTTATTAATTGAAAGTCTCTTGATACATTGATGCTGTATACCAAGTTTCGTGTAGATCACTGAACTGGTATCAGAGATATACATCAATAAATATTTTGCATAAATTAAAGATGGCCTCCAGGATTTCCAGCTAATCAGAAAAGCCGGTTTGGCAATTCATTGAAAGCTGCTTCATGTATCGATGATGTATACCAACTTTCGTATTGAACAATTGAATGGTTTCCGAGATATGGATCATTAACCATTTCGCATAAAATTAAAGATGGCCGCCAAGGTTTCCACCCAATCAGGTCCCAATTCAATAGGCCTCTGGTCCTTGACTAGGTAAATAAGCATACCAAATTTGAAATTCTTCGTGGAACCGTTTTCCGGTAAACTCGCTCACGTACTGACGTACGGACGTACGAACAGACGGACAAGACGACAATACCCCATGGCCAAAATTGGCCGTGGTATAAAAATGAGTATTGAGATACAATGTAAAATCCTCATGGTTAGATGGACTGCAGCTATGCTGGAATGCATCCTCTCATTGCATCTTATTATATACATGTACCTCCTCCTGCCAGAACACCCCTAGTATATTACAGTTCTATTCGGTTATCTCCCCTGTCAACTTACACTTTCAAACACAGTGAATCTGTATATGCAGAGCTCTTTCTGTAGATCAGGGGGAAATACTTGCAACATTCCATAAATATTTCAGAAGCAGGATGGAAGGAAAACATTTCTGAATACAGGGAAATTATTACGTAATGATTTGACCACCACTGGATTTTAGAATTTTTTTTTTTTTTTAGAAACCACAAAAAGATAATGCAGAGGCTCCAAACTGTAACTCAACACACATATTTCATGAAAATGAAATGAATACAGGCAAAGTGAAATATCCCATATCTCTACAATGAATTACACTTATACTGGTATTATTTAATACTAAAGTACTGCCCAAACACGCTTTCTAATGAGAATGAGCCTCTCAAAATCTGTGGTTTAGCAGACGACATATTTTGAGCACGAAAGAAAACTGGAAAATGAAGGAAAACACGCATAAAATTAGATAAATGGAAATGTAACTCAAGCATATCAGACCTGCAACTATACGCGAACATTAAAAACACAGAAACCTGGACACCCTAAAAGAAGGAAGTTTCAGACCCCTTTCTTGTCGTGTAAGAACTCTTTTGCTGTGTTAGCAAGACACAGAGCCGGTGCTCAATTTTTTTCTGACTATAAGACAGGACCATTAGTCCCTACGGGCCTACATCGCCCCGTGAAAATTCATTCCCACAACACAACAATAGCGCACATATACGATGATATGCAAACCTAATCTGTTGGCATGATGTTGTTGTAAATAACAATGATACCTGTTCTGTGAGATCTCGGCTAAATGTCAGATAACACCCTAATTAAATGAAAACCTAGAATACCATATAGCTGAAATAGTCTGGTAACTAATTACTACTGTTGCTAAAGACTGGGAGGAATTTCACAAAATATACTAAGTTCCAAAAACCTTAAGTCAAGCAACAACGTTACGTTGTTGTTGTAAACTGGTGTGTTTACATCCTGCAAATCCATGGGCGCAGACATCTGATGTCTGGGAGAAAAAAAAACAAAACAGATAAGGGATCAAGGTTCAAGGCTCTTTATTCGCTAATCACAGCGCCCTCAACGAACAGATCAATTACATGAAGATAAAGGGAGATCACTCTCAAGTGACAATGATTGTATTTGATTGGGAAGAATAACAATATCAGATCGGCAATAATATAACAAACACAGAACATATATACAAAGGAGCAAATACCACGTAAGTATGTGTGTATATGTAAAACGAGAAGATCCCCATATAAAACTTCAAGATGTTTGGCTATCAATTGCCTAACTCAAGGTTGTACACTCATGAATAAATCTTGCTAGAAGTTTAATGATGTTATCATCTTCATTAGATAAGAGCCAAACGAATCTGTTTCTTGCACTCAGATTTTTGAAATTCTTATTTATACCATTAATATCTGAGATAAAATTATTTCTAAGTTGAGTGTATAAAGTACAATTCATCATGAAGTGAAGTTCATCTTCAACATCCCCATTATTGCAGAGGGTACATAGTCTCTGATCTGCATTCAATTTTGGCCTAATATATCTGCCTTTCTCAATTCTTTGAAAGATCTGTAAGTACGGAGTTTATTACCATCTGGAGCAAGTGGTTTGTCATCTTGCAATTTCTCTCGCCACCACTGACAAAATTTGGAATAAAAGCTTGATTTTATTTTAGAGATAATCTGATCAATAGTCAAGTTTGTTACTTCTTCATACAGGTTTGAGAGGTGCAGAGCAGACAATATGCATTTTATGGATGTAATCCATGAACTACTACCAGCACGGTCCATATTAATACACGTAGAAAGAGCAGATTTAACTAAAACATTTCCCTGTATATACACCAGACGATACCAATACTTCACCATCTCAATGACCAATGGTAATCTCCCAAGCTCACCAAACCCTGCACAATTTGAGCATTTTGAATTAAGTCAGAGAATATATTTAAAGAACTTGGCTTTTCCATTGAATTCGATTTCAATAAGTATTCAAAGAAATTATCCTTCACTAGTTTGGAAGCTATTGTACTTCCCCAAACTTCTGAACAATACATCAGAATAGGTTGAACGGTATGATCGAATACATGTAATGCAGTGCTAATACCAGGAAGCGTGCTGGAAAAACATTTTCTTAATTTGAAGAATGCCTTAGTTGCTACATAGTTGCTCAGTAGCTGAGGCCCAGTTGCCAGTGGAGCTGAAAGAGATCCCCAAATAAGTGAAAGTATTTACGATATCAATTGAGATCGGAGGTCAGTAAATTTCACACATGTGGTTTGTCAAATGTCTCAGTCAAAGTCTTGGTCCAGTGGCTGAAATTCTATCCTCCAGTCAGCCACATGGAAGGCTAATTTTTAAACTGTATGCCAAAATAATACCATGCAGACAGGAAAAGTTAATTTCCAAAAACAGTCCAGCAACTATGATTTTGTTTGATTTCATTTGAATATTCCTAAAATCTGACAATAGGTTTTAAATCTGAACATGTATCAATTAGACTAAATTCAATAATTTTAAAGATTACACACATCTGTTAAATAAACAACTAATTGTTTGCTTTCTTAACAAACTGTAATAGTGCCAAATGATTCTTGTGAATAAAATTGTTTAAATTAGTTCATTAAATAAAAACTCTAAACAGTGGAGAATTACACTGTGAAGAAATAAACCAGAAAGAAATAATTTAAAGAGCCGATCTCACAGGGCAGTATCTAATCAACAATTGATAATTTCCAATTAATTTGCAGATATGCATGTATAGAAATTACTGTTAAATGATAATAAGTGACCTTTATGGAATAAAGGGTAATAGATATTCTGCGATTGGGGTAGCTGGACTCTCACCTGAATTTAAATGTATAGAGACGTGTTCAGTGAGATGTTGTTTAATGAGATGCTGACAGGGAAAGAGGCTGACCAGCCCAATACAGCCCAGGAATTCCAACCTCAACACGTGACCCTCGTTCTGATGCGAGGGTCCACAAGGATGGGGCTACATTTTCTGGGTGAACACCCAGAGGCTACCTCTGAGGTTTACACATATTTCATTCTGATTAGTCATTTTTATTAGAGAACAGTTTTAGGCCTACCAAAACCGGTCCAATATTAGCATTCTCGATGAACATCAATCTGCTACATAAATGTAGTTTAAATTTCCAAATCACAACAAATTCTTAATTAATACAACCCAATATTTCCTTATTATTCAAGCAGATATGTTTTAAATTATTGGCGTTTTCATTGTTGGATTTGACAGTCTGCTATGAGAGAACATCCACACGTTACATAATACATGAATACAACCAGAAAGTGTCAATGGAACTGGCACATTGTAAGAGATAAATCCCATTTATTGGGAAAATAATTTCTGAGAAATAGCTACACTGTGATCCAAAATATGAGAGCAATGGTTTCGAAAATTGCGTCATATTTATGGTTTGTCGTATTAAAATTATCAATCTGTGACATAAAGCTGAATACTTTCGTGAATAATTTGCACGCTTGAAGATTTTACGCCTACATCAAGGATTCAATGGTTTAATTCCAGATATCCAACTTAATTTTAATTTTGCCCTCTTTTCGCTCGAATACCCAAACGCCACTGGAAGAAAACAAATATAGCCAGCATGAGAAATATTACAGAAACACAATTTCAGATTGAATATCAGACTTGGTTCAACTGTATACAATTAAATTGTTGCATATAATCACCGAATTTTACGAACGTATTGCAGATGAAACCCCGATTGTGTGCAATGATTTCTGATGTGTACGTTCGGGGTTCTCTTTAAATGAACATCTGTTCTTTTTTCTTGTCGATCAAAGTACCAACAAGATGATATAAAACATAGTTACCAACACAACAAACGTCAAATAGATTGAGTATTATTTCTTAATACGAAATATACCGCGCAACAATGTTTTATTTGATAATCATGGTGGT
>JAVTVY010051880.1:0-27033 GCA_036873755.1 Hanleya hanleyi
TATATTTTTTGAGTTTATTTGGAAAAGTCCTATTGGTAAAGTAAAAAGAGATGTGGTAACACGTGATTATGAAGAAGGAGGATTGAAGATGATTAACATTAGAGCCTTTGTAGATGCACTAAAATCCACATGGATTAGAAGAATTTTGAGCCAATATTCCAAGTGGAAATCTGTTCTTTACTGGACTGTTCCAGAGGATTCGATAATTAATTTTGGAGAAGCATTTTTGATGCAAAATATCAACCAATTAAAAAATGCGTTCTGGAAAGATGTTTTTCTTTCATGGATCAATATTTCAAATAGCAGAAAAGCTAATAATTGGGAGGAGTTTTTAGCCAGCCCCTTGTGGTACAATACTAACATCAAAATCGACAATAAGCCGTTCTATTATAAAACATGGTATCAGAAAGGTGTGCGAGTAGTTAATGATTTATTTGACACAACAGGGAGGCTCCTATCGTATAGGAACTTTAAAGAAAAATTCAACATAATCGTACATTTTTTACAATTCTATAGTGTTATGTCAGCTGTTAAAAAAATTGCGGATAAAGTTGGCGGAGTTAAGTCATTTATATTGGAAGC
The DNA here is from genome assembly GCA_036873755.1 of Hanleya hanleyi. Classification (NCBI taxonomy): domain Eukaryota; kingdom Metazoa; phylum Mollusca; class Polyplacophora; order Lepidopleurida; family Hanleyidae; genus Hanleya; species Hanleya hanleyi. Next base: position 583 of record JAVTVY010051880.1, read on the forward strand.
CCCATTAATTCCTTATCATATCCAAATTTTTCGTCATAGTACTAAAGGTTCCAAAGATATGTATAAAACTCTTATAAAGACAGAAGTAGTTCCAAGTGGTCAACATAGATGGAATTCTGTACTAGGTAATATTAGCACAGACCAATGGAGGGAAATTTATAAGTTAAACTTCACAATGACACAAAACACTAAGTTTCAGTGGTTCCAATATAGAATAAACCATTTTATTTTGGCCACAAACAACTTTTTGTACAAGATAAAAATATTAGAATCACCTCTATGTACATTTTGTAAAATTCACGAGGAAACTATATTACATATTTTCTGGGAATGCGAGAAGGTGCGTGAGTTGTATACAGAAATAAGAAAAGCCTTTCACGATATTGCAGAGACCACATTCGCCTTTAATAGAAATATGATACTTTTTGGAATATATTATTCATCTAACAACCAACAAGCTAAAAACATTATTTTATTAGCATTGAAGCATTACATATATGCTACAAGGTGTTCCAACGGAAAACTAGCAGTCCACGCCTTTATATATAAGCTAAAGAACGTCTATGTGACGCAGAAATATATTGCAGTTAAAACCGAGAAAATAGAGGAATTTTCCAAACAGTGGGCTTTTTGGCATAACCACTTCGAAGATATATAATCACAAATATTGAGATTCTAGTTGACTATAACTGCATTTGTATTGCATCTGTTTCTTGTTTGGGTTTTGTCCTGTTTTCTCTATTGTTTTTTTTTTCTTTCTTTTTTTTCTTCTTTTTTTCATCCTCTTTTTCTGTTTCTTTTGTCTTTTTTTTAATTTCTGTTATATGTGGTATTTCGTGGGCATTAATATGTATATGAAATGGAGCAATAAAAAAAAAAGAAGGAAAAAACAAAAAAAAAAAAAAAAGAAAAAAAAAAAGAAAAAAAAAAGAAGATATTATAATGTTTCTAGCCATTGACCGATCCGTCAGCCTCATCGCATTCCCAGACCGGATTGACTGACAACACTCATCTTAGTAACACTCACAGTCTGTATGCTTTGTCCACTTAAGATATGCAAGAAGCACATCAACTGGTGCCAAATCCCCATTAAATATCACCACTTTGAAATCTTCGCTTATCGATTTGTTTTCAACCCTAACTGCCCCCGCCCCCTCGACAAAAACTTGAGAGCTAACACTCCGTGACTTTTTAGTTTGTCATTTTGGGGTCGTTTTAACGTATTTGCATAATCCCCCACGCAGAGGATAATGGGCGCGAGGCAAATGCACGGGTAAAAATTAAATCAGATTATCCTTAACTAATTTATCATGCCGTTTTTTTTCGAAGAAACACATAAATAATCTGACCAAAAAATCGTCCAGAAACAATTGCTTCAATTGTTCATTTTTTTCTAGTATAGCTTGACTCATTTGGGGAATAACAGAGCGCGACCCTGAGGAACACCATCTATAAGTTAAGCGGTAACAGGTAGGGGAGCTGTGAACATGGAACGGCGTAATCCGTCTCTTCAGGTCACACATTCACGGTCCACTTTACGACAAGAGAGATGATTATAATTTCGACATCGTAAGCTATCACTTTCTGGGCAGTAATATGCCAGTGTTTCATGCATATGGGGTACCCATATCTCGTCTAGTAATATTTGCTAGATCCTTGATATAGTTGAAATATTGTTGAAAGCGACGTGAAATTCTATTCACTCACCCCGTTAGTTTTCGGAAACTTTGCCAGGAGCTCGGGGCCGTATGAACTCATGTACTTCAATATACTAATGGTGTTCACATGAAACCCACACCCAAAGCGTGGCTGAGAGACATCATTCTCTAGATAACGACTTTACAACGAAACTCATACGAAATTGACATTTTCAGAACATCCTGATGACCTGCCGGCATTATTGAAAACTATTGCCGGTTCTCTCTTGCAAAAAACTAGCCTATGTTATGTATACTATGAATATTTTTTCTGCTAAATTTGGTGCTAAATTTGTATTATGAATTAGGTATTTGGATTAAGTAAGCGGAAATTATTTAATGGACGACGGCTGAATATGCATGACGGATTAGAAGCTTGCATTCATAAATAAACAAGTATACATTGTAGGTAGGCCAACTACTACGGTTGCACAATGCGTACCGATTCCGATACATTCATCCTGAGGCTTTCATATCCGGTAAAAATTATTAGTTATATAAACCAAGCAGGTCGACTAAATGTTCATCATATTATCCTTCAGGTAATTGCAGTCATCTTCAGAGATAAATTATAATATAATTGTATTCCTACATTGTGAAACACCCTGCCAGAAATACTGGCTCGGGTGAGAATCGAACCCGACTGGATTTCCTATCATTAATGTCCAGACATCTTAAAATAGGATAAAGTAACATAAAGGTTCATATATAGCACAACAGATGCATTTACTCGACGTATTACAGTCACACCAAAGTGAGATAGTTTTGACCCAAAAGTGGGCCCTTCAGATTCATCGGGTGAACGGTACAGAATGTTAGGTGGGCCCAATTCTCCACAGTTACCCACTCCCGGACACTCAAGCGGAAAAGACTGGACTTATCCGTTATACAGCCGTTATTTGACAAAAACATATAGTGACCACATCATTTTATAAGAAGTACATAAATTCTACCTCCTATGAAAACAATTTTCCTTTTATCTAACGACATAGGGTGCATACACAAATTACGTATTATTTCTATAATTATTATGTTGATCCCTGTTTTTATTTCACGATTTGTCTTATTTTTGCACGGAAGTTTAAGCACAATCTCACTTTTAAAAGTGAACGCGATCTACTCCCTTAACCCTACAAAACCCCCCCCCCCCCCCAATCAAACTTTCTCCGCTAGCTCCGGAACGCCAAAACAATTGAGAGCGGACATTCCGTGACTCTATACTTTATCATATTGGGGTCATTTTGAGCCTATTTGCATAACCCCCTCAAGGAGAAGATCACGGGTAAACTCAATATAGCGGCCATGTGGGGTACCAGAAAAGTGATGTTTTCGTCCTTTGCTTCAAAATTTCTGCCTTTTCGTGATGCAAAGTGAGCAAAAAATATTTTATTTCACATCACATTATTATTGACTAAATTATTATTCAGTTTCTCACGGAGAAATTGCATAAATAAAAAATTCGAAAAAATCTGAGAGAAAAATCGAGCAAAAAATGCCGTTCTTGAAGATGACGTAACTGCGACGTCATCGAAGCGGCCATCTTGGATTTATTTTTACATTTTCCAGTAGAGCTACACCCAAGGGTATAGTAGTGTGGTAAGTTTCGGCCCCCCTAGCTCAAGGGGTAAGAAAAATAATAATTAGGGGAGACCATTTCGTCCCCCCCACACAAAGGCCTGGACAGGTTCCAAAAAACCCAGGCCAGATAGGGTTAAATACGATTTTAGAAATCATGAAGGATACAATAGTCAGATCCGAAGTTCAATAGTCTACTACAACTACTACTACGACTACCTCTCTAAAAGAGAATGACTTGTGTTTTTCCCCTTTAGAGAATCTAATTTTCTCAACTACAAAAGAAGATGCATATTTTACTGTACACGGACCCTGTCTTCAATCATGGAATTGATTCTAAAAATATTTTATATCGATCAGAAACCTTTATTGCGCATTATTTCTATAATTATTATGTTGATCCCTGTTTTTATTTCACGATTTGTCTTATTTTTGCACGGAAGTTTAAGCACAATCTCACTTTTAAAAGTGAACGTGATCTACTCCCTTAACCCTACAAAACCTCCCCCAATCAAACTTTCTCCGCTAGCTCCGGAACGCCAAAACAATTGAGAGCGGACATTCCGTGACTCTATACTTTATCATATTGGGGTCATTTTGAGCCTATTTGCATAACCCCCTCAAGGAGAAGATCACGGGTAAACTCAATATAGCGGCCATGTGGGGTACCAGAAAAGTGATGTTTTCGTCCTTTGCTTCAAAATTTCTGCCTTTTCGTGATGCAAAGTGGGCAAAAAATATTTTATTTCACATCACATTATTATTGACTAAATTATTATTCAGTTTCTCACGGAGAAATTGCATAAATAAAAAATTCGAAAAAATCTGAGAGAAAAATCGAGCAAAAAATGCCGTTCTTGAAGATGACGTAACTGCGACGTCATCGAAGCGGCCATCTTGGATTTATTTTTACATTTTCCAGTAGAGCTACACCCAAGGGTATAGTAGTGTGGTAAGTTTCGGCCCCCCTAGCTCAAGGGGTAAGAAAAATAGTAATTAGGGGAGACCATTTCGTCCCCCCCCCCCAAAGGCCTGGACAGGTTCCAAAAAACCCAGGCCAGATAGGGTTAAATACGATTTTAGAAATCATGAAGGATACAATAGTCAGATCCGAAGTTCAATAGTCTACTACAACTACTACTACGACTACCTCTCTAAAAGAGAATGACTTGTGTTCTTCCCCTTTAGAGAACCTAATTTTCTCAACTACAAAAGAAGATGCATATTTTACTGTACACGGACCCTGTCTTCAATCATGGAATTGATTCTAAAAATATTTTATATCGATCAGAAACCTTTGCGATCCTTGGGGTTGTGGGATGTTGGTGTTTCTGATCTAATCTAGCCAGGCCTTCGTTCCACATGTTGTATATGTTAATGTTTCATCTATAGAAATCAATTTGTATCCGAATTGACTTCAACCAGTGCCTGTTGACGTCTTAATGGACATTTCAACACTCTTGAGCTAAATTAGGCGGAAGGCTTGATGGATTCGTTCCACTACAACATCGGACGCAAGCAAATATAAGTGGACACAAGGCTGAATGATCTCTATTCTTTGCATTATCACTGTCGGAATCGCTAGAAACTGGGATCTGCGGAAGTACAGAGGCTCGAGAAATAGAGATGGTTGGTGATTACATTATTGCGTCCCATTTCGTTTGACAGACCAGTCGATAAGACCGACAAGGAAATAGCTGCCCATTCTTTCAAAAGAGTGTTTATCCATGTGCAAGTAAGGTAGAACAAGCAGAATCTATTCCTCCTCCTCTGGGTAAAGTCAATTTTCTAATATCCAGGCATGTAGTTAGGCCAGCTATCACCAGCATCATCTGTATCATAAAAGAGTCGACCGCATCTTTACGGCTTCAGTTATGTGTAACATACACCTCGCTGGATGATGATCAAAAACCCAATTACAGAAATCCATATAAGTCGATGATTGGGAATGATTATCGTCGCTCGATTACCACCCTCCACGAGCTCTTCATATATGCTGAATATATTTATTGATGACCGGAATATCCTTGGAAGAAGAGGTAATACGTCATTTCAAGAAAAAAGGCGATAACTATCACCATAAAAATGTGATGAATTAGAGCCATCACCCTGTTTTATGATCATCTTTAGAAATGATGACAATCACCTTTGAAGAGCGATGAGCAGCGATTGTAAATTGAAGTCATCACATTTTAAGGGTGATGAGGCAAAATCTTCACTCTTAAATTATGATGGCCGTCACCATTTAAAGGTGATGACTCTAACTCAGCTAACTCAAGGCCATGTCTGATCACCATTAAAGTGTGATAGGCCATCACTTGTTTTTTTTTCTAGTTGTGATCAATGCACTGAATCTGCGCCTCAAACCTCGTCTGCATGTTATCTTATACACAATGGACACCTATATTTTTTAAATGATTTCTTGTGTTTGAAAACAAAATTGAAGCGCATTTCCTTGAGGCAGAGTGAGTTGAGAATATCTCTGTTGAATAAGATGAATTTAGCGTTTTCTCCCAATTTAGCCCTATCAGACGTGAGCATTCCCCTGTTTGTGAGCTTGGCGATCCTGTCTTAAAAAGTCAGCCAGATTTGCACAGATTTGCGTCAACATCCAAGGTGAAAACGGTGATGGTTCTTTGCGAGTTATGCCGAAATAACCAAGGATTGCCGACATGTTGCTGGATTTGGAGAAGAACCAGTGATCATTCAAGGAAACAATGTCAAATTTAGATGGGAAAGTTAATCATCGTGGTGAGAATATAGGCTACAAGACTAAAGAGACAATACAACTGAAATCTGATATTTTATCCCATTTCTATCTCATAATGCATGTACATCAATCTAATTAGATATGGAGATCATAATATAATTTAATTACCATACCACCTTCCTCATGTAACAGGAACTAAACGTTTACACAAGTGAAAAGAGTTTTCTCTCAAGTCGGATTTCTCTCACAAGAGCGGTTGAGATAAGAAGGCTACATATTAGAATTATCCATAATCCAATCTGTATGTGAGATACCGAGGGTGGATATCCTGTAGAGTCATACATGTATGGTTGCTTTTTCTCAAATTTACAAGAAAGACGATTAACAATTTTTCATAGTTAACTGGATAACAATAACCATTCCTGGACATTTACATTTGCTAGATCCTGTGCAAAATGTGACGATTTCAATCAACATTACTGTGGTTACCTTGACTAAGGCGTTCATGATTGATAAACTTAACCTTACCTGACCTGGGGTGAGGGCACTTTCCGTCCCCACCTGTTGGTTTTTGCTCCTATCTCCGGAACGACAAAAAATTGAGAGCTGGATTATCATATTGGGGATGATTATGAGCCTATTTGATGACCCTTCGAGCAGGGGATCATGGGCAAATTCAAAATGGCGGCCATGTGGGGGTACCCGGTACCAGAAAGGTGATGTTTTCGCCATATTTCTTCAAAAATTACGCAAAAATTCAGCATGTTGATTCAACGCGATTCTATGCACTTTACTGAAACCATATGTCTTAGTATCGCCAAAACACACCCCTTGATTTGTTCCCCCTTCCCTCCCTTCTCCCATTAACCCTACCAGGCCTGGGAGAGGAAGAGTCAAAATGCCCCCCTATCAAACTTTCTGCGATATCTCCGGAACGCCAAAAAAATGAAGAGCTGAAACTCTGTGACGTTATAGGTTATCATATTGGAGTCATTTTGAATCTATTGACATAACCTCACGAACAGAGGATCATGGGTAAAATCAAAAGGGCGGCCATGTGGGTACCAGAAAAAGTGATATTTTCGTCATATTTTTTTCAAAAAATTTGCTTTTCATCATGCAGTTTTTGCGAAAAAAAAAAAGATTTTGACCGAAAAATCGTCCAAAAATGCTCTTTTTGAAAATGACGTCACAGTAACGTCATAATGGCGGGCATCTTGGATTTTTTTACATTTTCTTGTAGAGCTTGACCTAAAGATATAGTGTGGTAAGTTTCAGCCCTCTAGCCTTAGCGATAGCGAAAATATATAGGGGAGAGGCACTTTCCCAACCCCCTCCCCCCAGGCTGCGGTACACCCCAAATCGCCCAGGCTAGATAGGGTTAAATAACTTCCAATCCCTACATCAAAATCCACTTCCGGTGCAAGGGGGCGCTGGTTGTTTAACAAAACATCTTCGGTGTATATAGCCTGTAGCGGCTGAGTGTTCGTCTCGCAGGCGAAAGGTCCAAGGTACGGCCCCGGACCGTGTCATAGCAACGATTTTAAAATAAAGGAGATGAAACTTTCATCTTTCTCGCTTGGCGCTTAGCAGGAAGAGGATATATCAATTACTGGTGGGTCCAGTGTCTGGATAGTGTGAATGGGTGGTCATGATCCGACTTGTGAAAATCAAAAAGTTCTATTCGCTCACTCATTAGTTTATCCTGTCTTTTTCATACTACGATTGTTGAATGAGTGGGAACTAATACGTGTAGCAATTTATATTCTCAACAGAACAAGCATAGGTTTGTCAACCACATTGGTGCACCCTATGTACCAAGTAAGACGCCTCGCATTCATACTGTTGTGTATATTATTCTGAGCTGGCCTCTGAGTTGTACAACAGGGCGACTATCACCAGTAAACCTTGATTAAATGCATATTTTTCATAAGTTTCCAGAATAACAATCTAGTTTCTTTTTATCTTAAAACACATTTTTATTGGCCCATGCCATCTACAAATGTTACGTTGTTTGACGATTGTAACCAAAGGCTGACATATTCGAATTTGCAGTAGAAAAATAGTTTTAAAACATTTCATCACCATCCGGAAACTGTGCTTTCTTTCAAACTGGACAGAAGAAGGTATATTGTTTATCTTCGAAAATCAATTTAAGTTTAATCCCGCCATACAGGACAATTCAACTATCCTAAGTAAATTGATGTAAATGTTTGGTCAGTTCATTCCGTACAATCTGGAAAGCAAGTTAAGGTGAGTGGACACTAAGCTGAATGATCTCGATCCCTTGTATCCCTCCCTCACAATCTTTCGGATATAGAGTTAGAGTTCATGTAATTATGTTTTTCGTCTATTTCCTTGGACATCCAGGTGGATAGGTCGCGCATGTTAATGTCGATTGAACATTTCAAAAGATTAATCTTCGCAGTGCCGCTTGTGTAAACACAGCTTGGGGTAGGCCTACTGGAACAGCAGGATAAGGAGCATTATCTCTGAATCTCGGTTCTATGTACCGCCCTATGTAACGAAAGAAATTAATATCATCACCATCTGCTTCACTGAAGTCAACTTTAACTTGCTACAGACAGATACCGACAAAGAAATGCAAGAATAAGAGCTCAAAGTCTCGGTTCAGGTTGATTCTTGTTTGTCAAAAATAACAGCAACATCTCCATTGATGGCGACCCCAGAACTGTGAGCCAGTATCTGTGGTCATATACAAGCATAATGACTAAAACTATAGCTCTTTCGAAAACGCAGCCTTGGACAAAACCAGAATTTTCAATGAAAGTAAGAACTTAATTATAAAAAGTCGTGATACATTGTTGCCGCTATATGATGAGATTTTGCTGGTGAACGTCCCCGAGACTTGCCATCTGAACAAAGTATATGGGGTTGTAGTTTGGTGACTTGTAAACATGGTGAAGAATGAAACGCTCGGTCGGCGTCGGGTCTCTGAGGTACAGTGTATTTGTTCTGGATGCCGCAAAGTTGTCACAAAGTTCACATTTTCAAACAGATGACTTGACAAGGCTATTACATCATCGCTCTAAAATAATACCACTCGCGTCGGTGATCGGAGCCGTGTTGTCAGGTCATTCAAGATGTCCACATGAACCACCACAATAAAAGCGTGGCTGGGATACACATCGTTACAGGGATCACATTTGCTCCTTGTGTTGGTTTTAGCAGTCTGATTAAAATAAGACATTAGGACTGAAGTAATAGTCCGGGATGTTAGGGCATAAAATGGACTGTTTGGTTCAGATTCATCCAAAAGCACCAAATTTGGCCCATATGTCGCCCATACAATACCTTTTCGATTTTTGACGGGCGCCAAGGTAGTCGCCCCCTGGGGCCGCCATATTGACGAAATTCATTATGGCCGCCACCCGGGTTAGAGGTCAATCGTATTTAAAACAATAAAATGGCTAGAATCATGAATAATACAACTTTTTAGTGGTTATCGGAGTCGGGGAATCTGATTCTGATCTCATTTCAACGATTTGAGGTCAAGGTCACCCTAAAGGTCATTTTGGGGTCAAATTCGTCATTTTTAGTGGTTTTTAGTCGAGATATACAAACTAACTCATTTTATCGATTTTCGGGGTTGAGTAACCCGAATCTGGCCATATTTTGACAATTTGAGGTAATGTTGCATGTGAGGTTCACGACAGAGGTCACCCGAAACAGAGATCAACCGGAGGTCAATTATAGGAAACACCAAAAGGGCTAGAATCACAAATAATACCATAGGGCTTTGCGGCATCGGAGAATTAGATTCTGACCTTATTTTGACGATTTGAGGCCATGGTCACCTCATTTGAGAATTAAAGGTCAAAGATCAACAGCTGCTACTAAAAACAATCGAAACAAGATTATTCAGGAACAAATGTTACTAAAATACTTCGAGATGACATCTGCTGACAAAATGCTATAACTATGCCGCTACGTGCATTTAAATGTTCAAAATACAAAACAAAGACCGCTTAAACAACAGTATACCAATGATTACTTTTACTACCTATGCCTTCTGGCTTGCGCTGTATGATGCCAGCAATAAATAATACTTGTCATCACCGCCCTCGTTATTAACGCACCCGCCTTCACATTTGTAGAGGGTCGTGTATCGGACATCGGCACAGTTGCATTTGCACCTTCCCGTGCATGCCTTGAGTCAGCCTCAGTGAATGGGAATGGCATATGCCATAGAGGTGTCGCTGAGAGTGGTCCATAGCGGTTGCCATGTACTGGTGCAATCTTTGTGCCAGCTCCACTCACTGGAGTCAGGGATTCCCTGTTGAAGTGAAGCGACTCCAGTAGATACTCGCTTGCAGCAGCGCTCGCTTCACATGCTGCAAAAGCGCGGCTTGGGAGGTGGGATGTTTACAAAATGTATGGACATGGGCGTTTTGGGGTCTAGAGGAGCCCCTAATGGGTCGATGGAGTTGAGTGAGGTATCCATGTGAAGCTCTTGTGAAGGGGCATCCGCCTGGACTAGTGTCTGGTCCGTGTTTAACATTCTGCGCATGCGCAGACCGAGAATTATGGGAAAAGGGTATGGAAATAGATGTTTTGGGATCTAGGGGAGCCACTATTGGGCCGATTGGATCGAGTGAAGTATCCATGTGAAGCACACACGAGGGGGAATCCGCCTGAACTAATGTATCGGCCATTGTCACCATTCTGCGCATGCGCAGACAGGGAATTGTGGGAAAAGGGCATGCAAATAGACGTTTTGGGACCTAGATAAGCCCCTAATGGGCCGATTGGGTCAAGTGAGGTATCCATGTGAAGCATAGGTGAGGGGGCATCTGACTGGACTAGTGGTTCGGCCGTGGTCACCAGTCTGCGCATGCGCAGACCGGGAATTATGGGAAAAGGGTATGGACAAAATACATTTTCGGGTCTAGGTTGTCTATTATGGGTCCGATGGAGTCGTATGAGGTTTTATTTTGCAGCTCTCGCGAAGGAGCATCCGACTGGGCTCATGGTTTGTCCGTGTTCAAGAGTCTGCGCATGTGCAGTCTGGCCGTAGTATAGAAATATACACATGGGAGTGTGTTTGGGGTACTTAACCTCATATGGGTCCATGGTTGTGGTTGGGTGGTGCGGGTTCTGCGCAAGTGTGTGTGTGTGTGACGTCACTTCGGGTTGCACTAAAACTACCTCCGAACACAGAAGAGTTCCAATTTTTCCTTAGCCTAGGGCTTATCCATTCTTCCGAAGCATACATGTATAAAGGAGGGTCTCCGACAATATTACCATCTATTTCCCTATGTGAAATTTCCAGTGGGGAGCCCTCAGTTTTCCACAGAACCGTATTGGCACGAAGAAACTTAATAAATATATTAAACTTAATCTATAGGTGTTGGATGAGTCTCCACTCGCCGTCTTCCTGATCTTTACCCACACCTCGTACCCCACTTCACGCCACCTGTTGCTCTTGTAACTTGTAACTTCTCGTCAAATGTTGGAATGCCCACTCTTAACCTAGACCAAACCATGTACTTGGGCTGTGAGCTGATTTCATGGGCTCTCTATTTTACTGCAGTGCTCTTGCATTGTTTTCTGGGCATTAATGGGTTACATTTGATTCCATCCTAGGCCACTGATTGGCCAGTTTCTCAGCCCATTCATGGGCTGAATCCACACATGTCCCACATGGGGCATTCACGCTCACACAGAAAACGCGCAAGACAGATTTTTGAGATCTCATTTTTTTATTCAGTGAACATCAACAACGTGAGAACAACCACGTGAAAAAACTGAAGCCCGGAACAGGGGGGCTTTACGTGAAAAAATTTAAGCCCAGAACGGGACTTGTACATTGAAATGAGCGGCAGCCCAGTCATATACGAGTACATCTCGGTTCTCGGCCTTGGGGTACTCGTCAAACATGTGGACGATCGTCTGCATGGAATGTCCCCGACATCGATGGTACAGGTAAAACAAGCAATATTGTCCGCACACACTACTGGTCAAGCTTTGCAACGTTTTGGTATTCCAACACCACGTCTCTGTGCCTTGATCCATGAAGTCTGTTAAAACGGGATGGAGGGGTGGTAGGCCGTACGGGTCAAGGTATTCGCCCCGCTCTTCTGTCAAGTACACGGCCACCCAGTGTTGACCGGGTCGATCCATCGGGTCTGTATTCAGGACGTAAGTAGCGGGATATACACGGTCTAATGGGAACACGTCTCGGGCGAACACTCCTTGAAATACCATGCGTGTCCCTGGGTCATTCTCCAACACGGTGCGTATCTGGTCTGTATCCATGTTAGGTGGCAAAGTCACACAGGACGTTACGGCTTCTATCGATTTGAATAATGTTGTCAAACTCAGCGTAGCAAATCACATTGATGGTTTTCGGTAAAGGTGTCCCGAAATCGAAATGCAGTTCCAAGCGTAAGTTGCCTTTCTTGACGAGACTCAGTTGATGATCGTTGTCTAAGGTGGGGGTCAGATCGAAACAGAACAATGTGTATCCTTTGCCGAAATCGTCTCGACTGATCATATTTCCCTCTCTTGGTTGATTTGGCCAGTTGCTGTGAAGAGGTTCAGATAGCTCCGGATGTAAGTGTCCGTTCCAAAGTTGTAAGGGGCGTGCCGGTACCTGTTGACCATCCACATGCAGGGCCACAAAATTGATGTTGAACGCTTTTAGGTTGAACGGATTCCTCGGGAGTGTCCCATTATAACTGACGTTCTCCACACAAGCTAGGGTTAAACGCTTGGGCAAATCCCCCAGGAACAGGTTTTCTTGATTGACAATCATATTCCCTTTAGGGACGGAAAAAACCTGGGTCTGTACTCGTCGAATCGGGTACTGGGCTGTTTTTTTCTCCAAGGCTCTGATGTGCCCCAACTGTACACCTGGGCTCGGTTTCACTTTGCGTACAAACAGACTTGCCTCTTGGATGACAATGTTATACTCGAGGTCCTCATTCGGGGCCATCAAGGCAAACGCAGGCGTTGCGCGCACTAGTCGTATTTTGACAGGTACTCCATTCAAGAGGTATCGGTCCTGCATGAATAAGTCCGCATGCAGACGTCCCATCATATCGACCGATTGACTCTCTGCTGTGAAATCCACTCTCTCCGTGTAGCCGGCATTATCAGGACTCGCTTCCATGTTGCCTGGGGTATCTCGGTAGAACAACGGGGCTGTCAAATACGACTTTTTAGCGTCATGCCCGTAGGATAACAGTGTCTCGATGTAGGCTCGGTACGGGTACGTGTTCGTTGAGGCGCTCACCAGTTTATCACTGAGGGCTATATCCACTTGCTGGAATAGCGAATGAAGCCAAAGATTCACTGGACCCACGGGTGCATCTGCTTTGAGGACAGACCCATCTTTATTGGTGATTTTAGCTTTCACATATAGGTACGTATGGGCTAAATCCAGGTAGGTCGTAGATCTATGGCGCTACGTTTCGTAACATGTGTCTAATTCCGCTTAACCCGGGGCTAGGGGCCGTATGAGCCCATGTACTTCAAGATCCTCATGGTACTCATATGAACAGTCACAATCAAAGCGTGACTGAGATACATCATTTTTTAGATGACGACTCTATAACGAATATTATAGATTAAGAATACTGATCAGCGATACGGATTTGATATTTTTGGAACATCATGATGTCTTGCCGGCATCATTGAAAACTGTTGACCGCTTCTCTCTTGCGGGAAACAAGCCTATGTTTATGTATACTTTTGTCTTTTTGAATTTGGTGCTAATACTGTTATATGGAAATGGAATAGGTCTTTGGATTATGGACGCGGATATTCTCTAATGGACGACGGCTGGATTATGAATGACGGACTAGACGCTTGTATCTGCGTTGGTGATGGTGAATTCAATGGGGCCTGTGGCTGTAATGCTGGAAAGGGGCAGATGTTCCACCCATTGACCCTCTTCGGCACTGGTCTGAGTAGGTGGGACGGTCCATAAATCAAATTCGCTGTTTGTAGAAGGACACGACTCGGCATGGATGAAAGCCATCTTTAAGAAAAGATATCCCGGGTCTTCGATGTGCGTCGTCCCTGGGTCGGTCGTCGACTGGTGCGTGATCTCGGTGGTGCAGGTCTTTTATTCCCTACGGTGCGTTGTGCTTTGGTGACCAAGACGCCTCCCGCTTCTTTGGCTCGACGTTTCAGTGCTTCTTTGGGTGCCGCACCGCCCAAGACATCACCCGCGACTTGCAGTCCACTGCGTACCGCTTGTTTGCCGATCGCTTTGACCCCACGCGTCACCAAGGGGAGGAACGTTTTGACGATGCTCTCGAGTATGTTCCCCAGTCCATGTCCTCGTTGCATCCGTGTACCTGCAAACACCGGAAAGCTACCCCCGGCCTGTTGGGTATAATAGTCCATATAGCTGCGTGCATCACACTCGTAAGGCACCTTCATTATGCAAAGTGAACCGCTCGGACTTGACGGAAATGAAGTGTCAGCACCACTTTCCCACGCTCGAATGCGATCGGTTGACCGGTGTCGTCTCTTATATCGATGACGATGGAGCTAATATCGGTTTGACTGACCGGTAGATACACGATATGCCTTAAACTGTGGGTAACTTGAGCTCCATACGTGCCTTTCACCGGGCAGACGCGCAGTAGAGGTACGTTGCTGTCGCCGACAATGTGTGCATCGACCACGTCCGAGTAGATGTACAGGCCATACATGCCACCACGCATGTCCATCGGGATGTGGGCTGTCTCGCCGGTGGGGCCAGCGTACCCCCGTAGATGGAGACCCAGCATTTGCTGTAGGGTAGGACTGAGTTCGACACTCACGTTGGGGCTAAGCGTGAGATTGGCCTTGTCGTTGTGTGCGTTGTAATCTAAGTCCACATGATTTTTGAAGGGGAAAGATTTTATGGGTTTTGAAGTATTCGTGACGTCTCGTAGAGACTTATAATGTATCAGACTTCTCAGACCACCCATGAACTCCTTGGGGGTATCGTATTGACCTTCGGGTAGTTTGAGTCGAGTTTCTTGTCCTTCGTAGATCACCTCGTACCATACTTCATTGGCTCGCACGTTGTACCACGAGTAAGGGTATTGGATATCCACGAGTCCACATTCCCAGCGTCCAGGTAAATGCAACGCTTGCGGTAACTGGGTCACGTACTTGGTCAAGGTGTTGTCAGGAAACACATCAGCCGAGCTGTTACTGGATAGGGTGAGGTAAAACATGACGACTGAGCTTTCCTGCTGCTGCTGTTGGTTTTAATACTTCTCCCAGCCCTTGGGTGCTAATCGTCGTGGTGGTCGCGGTGACTTAGCTCTTGGTGGTTGCAAGGGGTGGCGTGGTAAAAGGGGTGAAAAAGTAGGTGCCCGCCGTGGTGGTGATTTGGGGGTGACTCCGGTTCCCAAGGTTGTGGTGAGAGTCGTGGTGCACGACTGGGTGATTGCATAAAGGCCCAGCGCTGGGGGTTTCCCACCAATTCTTGTGGTACATGCATGTCTTTCAAGCCTTGAGCGAAGACCTCCCATCCTCGAGGATCCGTGTGCGACCTGCGTTGACGCATCAGGTCATTCACTAAATCCGTCATGTGGATACCGGGGACCACTTGATTCTGTACCAGGAGTTCACCTTTATCATTCCAAGTCATGTTAGGATTCTGTTTCATTCGTTGTAATACCAGGCCAGCTTGTTTCTTGAACGATGCAGGTACACTCTTCAGGACTTCGTCTTCGACCCACTGTGGGGCTGTGGGTGGTACCCCTGGTAATGGCCGGCTGTTGGAGCGGTGCTGAGGTTGGTGGTGGTGGTGCTGCTGCTGGGGTAGAGCGGGTTTTGTATTGGTCCATGAACGTCATGTACCGCTGAAGCGTTTCATTGTACTGCTGTACTTTCTCACTGTCGCTTAACCCCGGTCGTTGTAAGATCTGGCCCATCTCTTCATCGAGTGTGTTTATCGTCTTCACCGTAGAGGGTACGGGGTACGGTGATTGGAAGGTTTGAAGGAGCCGAGGTTCGACGAGGACCATTTTTTTCGTGTGGTTCATTGTCGGCCGAACAGTCCACCCAATACTGGACCCAACACGGAAGCCGCCAAGGGTGCTAAAATGGCTCCGAGAAAGCCGCCTTGCTGTAACACCTTTTTTCTTTTGTGTTTGAGAGATGCGCTTCTGGACTAAGGTTCGCAGACCTGTCTTATGCTTGGCCAACTTCGCCTTCTGAGCCGGAGTCAGTGGGACGTTCCCTTTTAAGATATTGAGTCCAATCTCACACAGACAGCACACGAGAGCAGGGTCTGCGCCGCGTACAATGGTTCGAACCAACTCGGGTGGGGCCGTCTTCAATACACGGAGCGTCGAAGCATGCTTCCGTACTCGAGCAGACATCATGTACAACTGATGCTAGAACCCACAACCCCGCCCTTTTTATCTACCTACCTCGTGAATATTGAACAGAGACAAAAGTCAACCATGATGTGATATTCATTCTTTTATTATCCCCAACATCAAACACACACCCCAGCTGCGGGGGAACCACTGTGGGTGTGTTTACATTATTTTTGCATGTACACGTGGTGAGTCTCTCCGGGAAAGATGCCGGTCCGTAGGCGAAGGTGGTCGGGAGTGGCTTGCTTCAGGTCGAAGAGCATATACCCGTGCTGAGGGGTTGTCGCATCTTTAAAGGCTTCCAACGCAAACGCAGTGCGTCCAGGGTACATCTGTCTCGTCAGATGCAGTGCTTGAGTGGTATCTCTCGGGTTTTTGAAGACCACCGGGTAGTGAGCATTTAAGCTGATGTTCCGATGTTCTTTGTTTTTACTGAACAGATTCTGCACAATGTAGATGATGCTGAGACGTCGATGATGGCTGCCTTTGGTAAAGAGTTGGGTGATCCGCGCATCCGTCTCCGCCATGAGATCATCCAGAACCACCAAGGTGTCCGGTTCCAAATCGGCCAGGTTGGGTAGCCCTTCCACGAACGTGATGTGGGGCATTGCTGCATACGCTTCCTGCCATTCTCCATAACACCACACGACTCGGGCAATGGGTGGAGTGATCATGCTGTCGGCGTGTTCGAGAAGCTTCCTGACGAAGTGCGTTTTGCCGGAACCCGTCGGTCCTGCGATGACGCAGGTGAAGGGGTGTTGCCACCGAGGGTCCATGGTTGGAGGTGTATCCGTTGTCGTGGTAACCCACTCTTGTAAATTTGGTACGAGTGAACTGGAGTGGTAGGTACAACGTCGGTCGTCCTTGTCTCTTCACTGTCAGGGCTGATGGTGGTGGGTACGACGTTGGTCGTCGTTGTCGGTTCACTGTGAGGGATGAAATCCGGTGGATTTTCAGACGTCGTGGGTGCACTTGGTGTAGGTGTTGACTCTACACTCGATGTAGCCTGTACACGGGGTGTGGTGGAGGTGATGTCTGGGCTCGTTTCGGTCACGGGATGGACTGGTGCTATCTGTAGACTGGTTTGACTGACGGCTGGCGGTTGTGTCTTTGGTGGGATGAGTAGAGTGCTGAGATAGGCGACGTCGTAAAACACACCTCCGTACAACACACTCAGCAGGGTTAGCACTATCACTACAAAGCCCACTTGTGCTTTGCGCGTTTTGGGGGACGCTGTGTTCAGAGACGGTTGCACCGTGTTCATGGTCGAACGTAGAATGCAGGATGATGGCGGCGGTGTCTGGTTTTATAGTCGTTTCACCTGGTTGGCCGCGACCCATGAATTGAACGAACTGGGCCAGCCTTGCCATTTCACGAAATGAAATGGGATGCCACGTCGACGTTCCGTTTTCAAAATCTGCTCCACCGTGTAGTAGTCTTGCTTTGTTTTTACGACAGGTTGTAATTCCAGCTCGTAAAACGTCCCTAGCAACGGTTCCCCTTGAAGATCTTCCAGTTCATAGACTCGCCGCTGTCGGGGTAGGCGCCGTTTAACCAGGAAGTGCTCATCGCTCCAGTTGGGCAAGTAACTTTTCTCGAACTTGCCCTTGACTTTACTGATCCGTACAGGGTCCCCGACCTTGAACTCCTTCTTCGGCATTCGCTGCGATTGTATGGGGTACAAGACACGCCGGACTTGGGCTTCATTGCGTTGGGTCACGGTAATGGGGGCTCTCTGTATACTCCGGTGATAGGCTCGATTGTAACCACTGACAAGTTTCGGGAGAACATCGATGTACCGCCTTGTATTCTTATAGGTGAAATATTTATACATGCGGCCTTTGAAAGTCCTGTTGAACCTTTCCACCACGGAAGCCTTGGTCTCGTTGTAGGTGTGAAAGAAGAAGACCTTCTGTTTCTTGAGAAAGGCTTGGAACGGTCTGTTGAGGAATTCCGTGCCTTCGTCGGTTTGCAAATACAAGGGTTTGCGCCCGCTCTCGAAGATGTCCTTGAACGCCGCTATGAGATTCGCCCCCGTTTTCGTCCGGATGGGTACCACCCACGCATACTTTGACAGGATATCGATGCACGTCAAGATATACCGATTCCCATCGTTGTGTTTGGCAAAGGCGCTCATATCGACCAAATCCGCTTGCCATTGGGCATCTAGTCCTCCCACGATGACCCGGTTCCGTAGAAAATGGCGGCGGGCAGCTCGATGTAAGGTATAGGTGTCTTGTTTTTTTAACCAATCTCGAACTTGTGCCCGTTGTATCCCCTGGGGTTTAGCCGCTCGATAGAGAGCCGACAATGCACTATAGGCCGCCGGACTGTCGGGACTGTAGTATAAGTTATCCAACACCTTCTCCCAGCGCTTCATGGTGACAAAATGATAATGGACCCGGTGAGTATGGTTTATTTATAACGACGTCTGATGTTCGGGTTCTACCACCGTTGTATATATCCTAGGTTGACTGAGTCTAGCCGGATAATCAATGGCATCGTCGTCTGGTTCATTACTAGACATTTATTTATTGGGTTCAGCCAGCGCGTCCTCAATAGCATAAGACCATCCCACCTGAACAGCTGACCGCTCGTCCGGTGTAAACAGCTGGTCTACAATAGGCACCACGTTCTTCAAGGCCGTCCAAAGATCAGGGTCTAGGGTGAAGCTTTGCGTAGGATCGTGGTAACGCCCCACACGAACAAAGAAGGGTCCACGGTGTACGTAGTTGGCGTTTTCGAGGTGGATGAGGTTTCCGTCGAGCTCACCGCTCAACACCCGTTTAAATTTGGTCCAGCCATCACGGTGTATGGTAATCGTAGTGGATGTGGACTCCGAACCCCACCCACAGACATCCCGATCTTCCACGAGGGTGACTTTATCTTCATAGACGTGTAACCCCACCTCAGGGGTGAGGGGAAGAACGGCTCGTAGGACTGGTGACATGGTTGACGAAATGCCGAATGACGCACACGCTGACTGTGTCTCGTATTTATAGTCAGGTCCTACTGTCAATGCCACAGCGTCAGGGTCAGCAGGGCAAAGACCATTGCGAGGCCAACGAGCCGTCGGTGGTTCCGGCGTGAGCGCTCGTGGTCCATAGCCCGGGCATCAAGGATGGCTGTCATTGTCCAGTAGTGGTGGGTGATAGCACACCCCTCCATCGAGTCCACTCTGTTGAGGACCGCTTCTGTGAACTCTTTTAGGATCTGGCGTCGCCCCTCGTTGTCCTCGCCATCTGCTAACATGGATCGAACCACTGCTCGGTAACCCGTGAGTGAATTCACGACGGTTGCATGCTGTAAAACGCGAGCCGCATAGGGATGGGTATCCGTCATGGCTCTGCAACCGTAGGAATGGAGGTGTGGGATCCAGAGCAGTGTGTTTTATAGACCCTCTCACACATGCACGCCTAGACGTAGCTCTACGGGGTACATGCATTCCATACAGGCGGTGAGAAACCTGGATGTTGAAAGTACATGCATCCGGTCGAAGGAAACATTGGAACTCTTCTGTGTTCGGAGGTAGTTTTAGTGCAACCCGAAGTGACGTCACACCCACTTGCGCAGAACCCACACCACCCAACCACAACCATGGACCCATATGCGGTTGAGTACACCAAACACACGCCCATGTGTATATTTCTATACTACGACCAGATTACGCATGCGCAAGACGCACTAGAATACGGAAGACGCACTAGTCCAGGCGGCTGCCCCTTCACGAGAGCTTCAAAATAAGACCTCACTCGACCCTATCGGCCCATTAGGGGCTTACCTCGATCCCAAAACGTCTATCTCCATACCCTTTTCCCATAATTCCCTGTCTGCGCATGCGCAGACTGGTGACCACGGCCGAACCACTAGTCCAGTCAGATGCCCCTCACCTATGCTTCACATGGATACCTCACTTGACCCAATCGGCCTATTAGGGGCTTATCTAGATCTCAAAACGTCTATTTTGCATGCCCTTTTCCCACAATTCCCTGTCTGCGCATGCGCAGAATGGTGACAATGGCCGAGACATTAGTTCAGGCGGATGCCCCCTCGTATGTGCTTCACATGGATACTTCACTCGATCCAATCGGCCCAATAGTGGCTACCCTAGATCCCAAAACGTCTATTTCCATACCCTTTTCCCACAATTCCCGGTCTGCGCATGCGCAGAATGTTAAACACGGACCAGACTCTAGTCCAGGCAGATGCCCCTTCACAAGAGCTTCGCATGGATACCTCACTCAACTCCATCGAACCATTAGGGGCTCCTCTAGACCCCAAAACGCCCATGTCCATACATTTTGTCTACTGCGCATGCGCAGAATGACGTCAGTCTCACGTGATACTAGACCAGGCGGATGCCCCCTCACGTATCCTTTACAACGATACCTCACTCAACTCCATCGGACGATTAGGGGCTCCCCTAGACCCTAAAACGTCTATTTCATACCCTTTTCCCACAATTCCCGGTCTGCGCATGCACAGAATGTTAAACACGGACCAGAAACTAGTCCAGACGGATGCCTCTTCACAAGAGCTTCACATGGATACCTCACTCAACTCCATCGACCCATTAGGGGCTCCTCTAGACCCCAAAACGCCCATGTCCATACATTTTGTCTACTGCGCATGCGCAGAATGACGTCAGTCTCACGCGATACTAGACCAGGCGGATGCCCCCTCAAGTATCCTTTACAACGATACCTCACTCAACTCCATCGGACGATTAGGGGTTCCCCTAGACCCTAAAACGTCTATTTTCCATGCCCATTTCCCACAATTCCCTGTTTACGCATGCGCAGAATGGTAACAATGACCGAGCCACCAGTCCAGGCAGATGCCCCCTCATGTGTTCTTCACATGGATACCTCATACGACCCCATCGGCCTATTAGGGGCTCCGCTAGATCCCAAAACGTATATTTCCATACCCTTTTCCCACAATTCCCTGTCTGCGCATGCGCAGAATGGTGACAATGGCCGAGCCACTAGTCCAGTCAAATGCCCCCTCATGTGTGCTTCACATGGATACCTCATACAACTCCATCGGACCATTAGTGGCTCCCCTAGCTCTAAAACATTTTTTTCCATACCCTTGGGCCACCGCGCATGCGCAGAATGACGCTATTTCAACCCCGCACCCAGCCCATCCGATGCCCCCTCACATAAGCTTCACAATGATACCTCACTCGACCCAATCGGACCATGCAGCGTCTTTGTTTTCTGGGGACTACTTTTTCTCCGCGGAGACGATCGCATCACCGCCAGACATGACCGCATCACCGCGGAGGAATACAAAGGTCAAAGGTTAACCGAACTATAGTGGTCAACACTTGGCACACAGCCAAGGCTGATGCAATCCAGAACATGCCAGTACCTACTGTCAATGCCACAGCGTCAGGGTCAGCAGGGCAAAGACCATTGCGAGGCCAACGAGCCGTCGGTGGTTCCGGCGTGAGCGCTCGTGGTCCATAGCCCGGGCATCAAGGATGGCTGTCATTGTCCAGTAGTGGTGGGTGATAGCACACCCCTCCATCGAGTCTACTCTGTTGAGGATCGCTTCTGTGAACTCTTTTAGGATCTGGCGTCGCCCCTCGTTGTCCTCGCCATCTGCTAACATGGATCGAACCACTGCTCGGTAACCCGTGAGTGAATTCACCACGGTTGCATGCTGTAAAACGCGAGCCGCATAGGGATGGGTATCCGTCATGGCTCTGCAACCGTAGGAATGGAGGTGTGGGATCCAGAGCAGTGTGTTTTATAGACCCTCTCACACATGCACGCCAAGACGTAGCTCTACGGGGTACATGCATTCCATACAGGCGGTGAGAAACCCGGATGTTGAAAGTACATGCATCAGGTCGAAGGAAACATTGGAACTCTTCTGTGTTCAGAGGTAGTTTTAGTGCAACCCGAAGTGACGTCACACCCACTTGCGCAGAACCCACACCACCCAACCACAACCATGGACCCATATGCGGTTGAGTACACCAAACACACGCCCATGTGTATATTTCTATACTACGACCAGATTACGCATGCGCAGACTCTTGAATACGGAAGACGCACTAGACCAGGCGGCTGCCCCTTCACGAGAGCTTCAAAATAAGACCTCACTCGACCCTATCGGCCCATTAGGGGCTTACCTCGATCCCAAAACGTCTATCTCCATACCCTTTTCCCATAATTCCCTGTCTGCGCATGCGCAGACTGGTGACCACGGCCGAACCACTAGTCCAGTCAGATGCCCCTCACCTATGCTTCACATGGATACCTCACTTGACCCAATCGGCCTATTAGGGGCTTATCTAGATCTCAAAACGTCTATTTTGCATGCCCTTTTCCCACAATTCCCTGTCTGCGCATGCGCAGAATGGTGACAATGGCCGAGACATTAGTTCAGGCGGATGCCCCCTCGTATGTGCTTCACATGGATACTTCACTCGATCCAATCGGCCCAATAGTGGCTACCCTAGATCCCAAAACGTCTATTTCCATACCCTTTTCCCACAATTCCCGGTCTGCGCATGCGCAGAATGTTAAACACGGACCAGACACTAGTCCAGGCGGATGCCCCTTCACAAGAGCTTCACATGGATACCTCACTCAACTCCATCGACCCATTAGGGGCTCCTCTAGACCCCAAAACGCCCATGTCCATACATTTTGTCTACTGCGCATGCGCAGAATGACGTCAGTCTCACGTGATACTAGACCAGGCGGATGCCCCCTCAAGTATCCTTTACAACGATACCTCACTCAACTCCATCGGACGATTAGGGGCTCCCCTAGACCCTAAAACGTCTATTTCCATGCCCATTTCCCACAATTCCCTGTTTGCGCATGCGCAGAATGGTAACAATGACCGAGCCACCAGTCCAGTCAGATGCCCCCTCATGTGTGCTTCACATGGATACCTCATACGACCCCATCGGCCTATTAGGGGCTCCGCTAGATCCCAAAACGTATATTTCCATACCCTTTTCCCACAATTCCCTGTCTGCGCATGCGCAGAATGGTGACAATGGCCGAGCCACTAGTCCAGTCAAATGCCCCCTCATGTGTGCTTCACATGGATACCTCATACAACTCCATCGGACCATTAGTGGCTCCCCTAGCTCGAAAACATCTATTTCCATACCCTTGGGCCACCGTGCATGCGCAGAATGACGCTACTTCAACCCCGCACCCAGCCCATCCGATGCCCCCTCACATAAGCTTCACAATGATACCTCACTCGACCCAATCGGATCATGCAGCGTCTTTGTTTTCTGGGGACTACTTTTTCTCCGCGGAGACGATCGCATCACCGCCAGACATGACCGCATCACCGCGGAGGAATACAAAGGTCAAAGGTTAACCGAACTATAGTGGTCAACACTTGGCACACAGCCAAGGCTGATGCAATCCAGAACATGCCAGTACCTACCACAGGTCAATGCCACAGCGTCAGGGTCAGCAGGGCAAAGACCATTGCGAGGCCAACGAGCCGTCGGTGGTTCCGGCGTGAGCGCTCGTGGTCCATAGCCCGGGCATCAAGGATGGCTGTCATTGTCCAGTAGTGGTGGGTGATAGCACACCCCTCCATCGAGTCCACTCTGTTGAGGACCGCTTCTGTGAACTCTTTTAGGATCTGGCGTCGCCCCTCGTTGTCCTCGCCATCTGCTAACATGGATCGAACCACTGCTCGGTAACCCGTGAGTGAATTCACCACGGTTGCATGCTGTAAAACGCGAGCCGCATAGGGATGGGTATCCGTCATGGCTCTGCAACCGTAGGAATGGAGGTGTGGGATCCAGAGCAGTGTGTTTTATAGACCCTCTCACACATGCACGCCAAGACGTAGCTCTACGGGGTACATGCATTCCATACAGGCGGTGAGAAACCCGGATGTTGAAAGTACATGCATCAGGTCGAAGGAAACATTATTCCCACTGGGTGACAATACCATTATATTTACACACTGACATGTGCATGGTTCAGGATATGCCGGTTCTGCAGGCACACCCACCAGTAAAATGACACTGAATAGGGAGGATCCTGTGTTCAATTGTTAGTGTTGGATTCGCCTTCATTCGGACTCAATAGGTGAAGGTCACAGTACACGAAAACTCATATTTTGATTTATGTTCCACTCATCTTGACAGTTCACAGAATACATTTGAATGTTATGTTGACCATGTGACTGTAAAATGGTCACAATATTTTTGGGTGAAAGGTTAACTCTACGATGACGATAATCTACGTCAGGTCATTCTGCGAACATGATTGGTAAGAAGGACGGAGAATATGCGTTTCATGCGTTGGACACATTCATCTTTTGTTTCTCTACTGTCTATCCACAATGGACAAATATTTCTGTATGTGATACATAATTGAAACGCATTTGCTTCACGCAACGTAAATTGAAAAAAAATCTCAGTTAAAGAAATAACTACGGACTCAACAACATTAAACAAGTTAATCGATTGGTGGACGGAAATGTAGGGTACTTTGAGAAACTACATCGTAAACATAGCTATATTGGATATAGCGGATATTTATCGATCCACTCTGGACTAATAAAAATATGATGATCCAGTCGGATTTATTCAGACCAATTAAGACGCTCTCTATTTCCCTAAATCGACAACATGACACGACACATGTGTCGTGATACTGCTATAGTTGCCCGATCCTGGATAGGTATGTTTTAGAAAGGACTGAGTTCCCCGTTGAAGAAAATATTTTTACAAGTCACAACACTACCATCACAATGGTTTGTACAGAGGGCAAAACTCGGGGACGAGCGTCCACCACACTCGTCGCTATGGTGCAATACCTCTAGGACAGTGGTTTCATAAACAAATAAACGTTTGTGTATAGTACTTCTGAAATGTACCTTATCCAGGAAAGGACAACTCTAGCAGTATCATGCCACTTTGGTCAAGTTTCCTGCCGTGTAGTCGATTCAGGCAAATGAAGAAAATACTAATTAGTCTTAATATATTCGTCTGGTCCGTCATATTTTTAGTAATAAACAAACATACTGACTGCGTATATTTAAAAACATTCCAAGAATCAAATTGATCCCAGTGATGATTGATATCCCAGTCACGCTTTTACTGTAGTTCTTCACGTGCACATATTGAATGACATGACGGCTCGGCCCCTATAGCACCGGCTTGAGCGGTTTTGGATGCAAAAAATGCAAACCGATGATGTAATAGCCCTATCAAGGCATCTGTTAGAAAATGATGCACTATCTGACGCCAGAGAAAAAGCGCTTCATTCTCCTCCAAGTTTACAAGTCACAAAACTACAATTACAATCAATGAGTGGACAGGAAGCAAGCCTCGGGGACGAAACGTTCAGCGGACTCATGGCTATAATGCATACCTCTGAGACACACGATGTTTTCATAAACGGTAACTTTTGTGTACAATCCTTATGAAATGTACCTAATCCAGAAAAGGACAACTGTATATCAGTATCAAGCCACTTTGGTCAAATTCTTTTTGTCTCTATATATTCGTCTGGTTCATTATATTTTTAGTAACCCAGCGTGGATGGATAAATATCTGTCATGAATTGGTTCGTTAATAGGAAATGTTTAACAGAAACAGCCAAGTGAATCTCATAGTCAACAGGAGTCAAGGGGATGTGTTACCTTTGGCAAATCCAAACTACTGGCTATCCCCTCCCTTCTGGTTGATAACCATGCATAACTCGCCGCTATGTTAAAAGCTGGTGTTGGAGAACGCAGAGAAAACGTGGTGTTCGAACCTCGCTATATACAGTACAAATGCAGCCGAACCCTCCCATTTTCCTCAATGATATAGTTTATCCATTAATTTCCCCGGTTGTATCATTAAGTCACGTCTTTGTGTACCTCAGAATGTATATGCACCCTATCATTTCATCGTGCAGGCGTCTCTTTTTCTTAAAAGTGTGTTGGTTTCAGTCACAACTGTTCAACCATCAGTAACATGACGATAATAATCAGGTTCAACTAGCCAACTCTAAATCATGACTTCATTGATTTCCTCTTCTGGTGCCAGCGGACGTTTCCACCAAATGATATCTGAACTATTGATTGTAATTATCAATTTTCTCAAATTACAATTGGTGAGTAA
>JAVTVY010051881.1:0-25522 GCA_036873755.1 Hanleya hanleyi
TTGGCGGAAACGTACATCGTGACCACAATCTCAACAGAGGGTCATGCCTTCATGATATTGAGATCACTCTCACAGAAACGAGTCTCGCAGAATGTATATGTCGCAGGTATTGATCTCCAGTGTTAGATTGGTGCAGAGCCTCGCGACACCATCCGCTGAAGTGAGTACAACCTGCATGCACTGGACGAGAGAGTTTACATGCTGGCGGGAGAGGGAGTGAAATATTCCATGTATATAACGACTATCAATTTACATACAATTCACGATATCTAGGCTTGCGATCTGGTTACTACCATTTCCCCCAGGTTAGACGCCTGTTTACGACAAGCTGCCCGAGGAGCTGGGATCTTGTTTTCTCCACGCCCGGCAACCTCACAGGCATCACGGTTGCGGGTAGCTCGATCGTAGAGCCGTTTCCACCCGGGCTTTGTTATTTACGTACAGTAAATCAAGTAATTTACCAATGAAATTAGTTTTTGGAGAGAAAGAATAAATTGGTCGTCAGCGGGATTCGAACCCACGACCCCGGCTCAACGCACCGATGCTCTACCGATTCAGCTATAACGGCCACAGGTATTACACCTGTGGCTGGTCCCTATGATGACCAACCTTCTCTCCCGGTGTTGCAATGTGCCCAACTGGTTTTATAATGAAGAAATGATATTTGGTATAGCGTATATATAAGCAATATATATATGAAATGATTTTTGAGAGAGAAAGGATAAAAAATTATCATTTCTTCAAATAATTTACCTATCACTCAAGTTCTTCCAGGACGCCGCACTCATGTCAGGTAGACTATATGCAGCTTTGGCCGAGTATAGCAGCTTCACATCGGTTTTTCCTGATACTGCATAACAAAAGAAGGACAAAATCACTAGTCATCTAGCTGTCAAAACTGTTGTAAAATCAAGGGCGACCACTCCTCATACTCAATAGACTATTTAAAAATAAAAACAAGTTGAAAAAGAGAAAGTAAATTCAAATGCACAGCCCATACATTTTCCAGGTCTGGCTAGTACGCCTTATCAATCAAATGTCTGTATAAAAGTTCGCATCCTCATATTATAAACGGGGGTAATACACCCTTGACCGCAGTCGAATGTGCTCACCGGAGCTAGATGAAACAGTCCACTGGCGAAACTGATGTTTTGAATGGTCAGTTCTCGATTTGAAAAGGGGACCTTCCAAACAGTACAGCGATGTAGGAAGGTGAGGCTAGTGAGTGAGAAACAACATTGTTTTATTCGCTATAACCTGAAAGGCTGTCATAAAAACATGCACCTTTAGCATATCTAGATCACTTAATTAGAACACGGCACTTTTATTTGTGTTCAGCGACAATGCTGTAAAGTCGACATGTGATCGTCTGACAAGCTGTCACCCATACACCGTCAGTAATAAATGTACATCCACTGCATCACACACTACGGCAGTCTATACGCGTGGTTTATATTCATGCGAAACACAAACAAAAATCAATAACATAAACTCGTTAGCAGTGAAATCACTGTAGGTTATTAATGAACGGATTTTCGGAGATATTTTGTTAATGCATTAATGAGGTTATTACAGCGGTAGAAGAAGGTTTGTATTGGCGGAGTAATCTCTACGCTGAGAGCGTGTTAACGATATTTCAATTGCGGGCAGGGAATGTAGCCAGACGATAGTCGTTCAGCTGACATGCGCTGTTCGGAGGTTGAAAAAATCGTTGCACTTGAGGGGCCGGGGAGAAAGGGGTTATAGATCGTTAAGGTACTAATGTATTAATTTCAAATATGTAAGTAAATATAACTTACAGTTGGCTTCTGTCAGGTTAAGATAGTACTGGTCATAGTCAATCAGTTCAAATGTTTCTCCATCCAACTGGTAAATGCGGAATCCAGGATTCACCTTCCCATATGTGGTTACAGAGGGCGCGATAAACACTACACCCTCTGGAGCATGGCTACCCTGTGGGTCTAGCACCTACAAACAAACAAACAACAAAATTGAAATACGGTAATGGAAATTCATTATTGAGATGCTAATTCGAAATTCAGTTGGATCAAAATACAAGCGTCTAGTCCGTCATTCATAATTCAGCCGTCGTCCATTAAAGAATATCCGCGTCCATAATCCAAAGACCTATTCCATATCCATATAACAGTATTAGCACCAAATTCAAAAAGGACAATCATATATACATAAACATAGGCTAGTTTCCTGCAAGAGAGAAGCGGTCAACAGTTTTCAATGATGCCGACAAGACATCATGATGTTCCAAAAATATAAAATCCGTATCGCTGATCAGTATTCTTATGAATGACCCTTTACAGAAATTCTATATGATTGGCTGGGTTTTCTTTCAATTGTATCACGAACCAATGAAAATCCTACATTTCTTTTGAAAATTTGAATTGACCAATCAAATGCATGAATACTGTAGGCTATCCCGTGATGCACTGTTTTTTTCTAGAAGACGGCTGGTTACTGGATGTCGGATCTGACGCTTGACTGTAGATTGTGTTATGAAAAGAAGGAGTTGGTCCGGTAAGGGACGTAAAAAATGACTTACCACTTCAAACTCGTCATGATGGGTGTGACCAAATAGTTGGAGGGCGATGACGTCAGAGTAGTTAGTAACCAAGCTGGTATAGAAGTCGCCGTACTCTAGAGAAGAGGACCATTTGTCTCCTGGAGGAACATGTGCAATGATGATCACCTTAGGCCAAAGAGGAAAGGAAAATATTGTCTCAGAAGAGGTATTCGCATTTCTGCTAGCCAGGTGGGCTACATCGGGATCCTCTATATGCACCCGTAGCTGAATGGGTTAGTGCAACTTGAACAGCAAACCAAAGTAACAAGGATATATCTCATCTCTAAACTTAGTTAAGCAACATTGAGCCCGGTCAATACTTGGATGGATGACCGAGTGCTGTACTGGTTGGGCTGATCAATGTCCAGGATAACAAGAACTGTAGGCACTCTCGTGTCCTGGCACATGTGAGCACCGTCGTGAAATGACTGGAAAATTGTTGGAAACGACCACTTACTCCTGTAAACTTCCGACGGGTGGCATAGTGAAACAAACAGTTTGCACTAACCACTTCTGTTTAAGGGGAGTATATGCATGCATGCTTGTGGGAAAACGTACTGCTACGGGCGATGAACATCACATTTAATATAAGAACCTGAGAACAGGTTGATCGCGGTACAGAGCCCTCCAATTGAGATACTATTTGGCCATCTCAGAGTACACATGGTCAAGAGCGTTGGTAATTATTTAACAACGGCACAATAGGATAGTTGGGAACGGGAAGAATGTAGCGGGAAATACATTAAAGTTGCACAAAAAAATATATTTTCCTTAAATTCCGAAAGTGACGTTTGCACTGGAATAGTTGATTTTACTGAAATATTATTGGCTTGTCTGAAATCTTAACCTGTATGTGTGGAAAGTTGATTAGAATGAACTTGAAGTTATTGGATGCATGCGCAGGTTTCGTAATATCTGGGAAATCCCAGAAATGTAGAAAAACTATTATACCTTTTCGTTGTTTTGCTTCGATTGCTCAAGTACACTCGTCATGAATGCAATCTGATCTGCGTATGCAGCAATCTGGTCATTTAGTAGGAAGAAGAAGTTCGGAGTATACCTAAAACGGAAACACAAGATAGATCACTGAACATACAGCTCATTGTTCGCGATAAGAAAATTAATGTAAGCAAGATAATCTTAGTATTTTTTCGTGTACAACGTGTTAT
Organism: Hanleya hanleyi; assembly: GCA_036873755.1. NCBI lineage: Eukaryota > Metazoa > Mollusca > Polyplacophora > Lepidopleurida > Hanleyidae > Hanleya > Hanleya hanleyi. The sequence continues at coordinate 3,748 of JAVTVY010051881.1, forward strand.
GCAATAAGTTATAAATACTGTGACGTCGAAAGAAGCTGGGACAATCACAAGATCTGCCTAGAGAAAACATGATCGTTGTTAACTCGCGGAGAGAGCGCATTTTGCTCCAAATTGTACAACGGTCATAGTTTCTGAATTGGTGCTGCAACATCGTTGTTGATACGCTGAGAGAGCGCTTTCTGCCCTAAATTGCTCGAAGGTCATAGTTTCCGAGCTGGTGTCCCAATAGCCCCTGCAGTGTACGGTGTACCTGAAGCCTTGATAAAATAATAGCTTGATAAACGCTGTTAAGAAATTAGTCTGCATCATTATATTCTAATATCCGTTTCCCGTTTCTGTTTTCGTTGTCCTGTGACTCTTCTGCTCTTGCTGTTCTTGGGAGACCAGCAATGAATGCTCGTCAGGTCTAGAAGCCTTACCCGCCTCTCAGATTTCCAGTGAGTACATGTATATGCATGACCAATATTCTGTACTGCATGTAAGCAGCAATATTACTACCATCTTGTTTTGTTGATGATGCTTCAATCAGCTGCACAGTAGAGGCACCGGATGAACTGGAAATATCAGCTCTGGATATTGGTTGGTAGCTGACTGAGTAGCAAATCAATGCAGCTGATTGGCTACGTAGTATTGTGCAAGTCTTCTAATGGGTTTCCCACACCCATTAACCAAGGGTTTTTTTTCTAGTTATTGTTTTGAGAAATCAGCAATGGCTGCCCCTGTACATAGCTTAAGCTTGCGTTAGTGAAAAGTAGAAGAGAGAGAGAGAGAATTAAGGCTTAACGTCGTTCAGTAAAGTGGAAGGTGGAGGGATACTACTTTTGTTTTCCAAAATGCTTTGACATTTGGAAATGAAATCCTCAGTTAGTTTACCCATAGTCGGAGTTAAAGGAGAGAATCCGTAGTCCGGGCCTGATCAGGGCGGTGTAATAGGCAGAATGCTGGATTGTCTCCCTTTGCTCCTCGCTAACATCAAACCAGCTTGCCCACCAGTTCGCCAGCTGTGTGTTCAGAAACTATGGACCAAAAAGAGGAAGAAAACGTGAATATCGAACAAATAATGTGCTCTATAATTCGATCATGAGTGCCACTAAATAAAACCGGTTCAGGCTAAGATCTCATAGCCTCCACCTTCGCTGGTCACCAAAGCTACATCGTAATCTCCTTAAGCTGTCAGATCGCTTAACCTTATCAGGCCTGGCCGACTTGAGGCTGATTCCACTCTCTCCTTTTTAAATCTTTTCATTATCTCTAAGACCGATGAGTTGAAACTAATCACACTATATCTTTGGACCATGCTCTAGAAATGTAAAAGAAATCCAAGATGTCTGAATTGATGACGACACAGTGACGCCATTTTATCGAAAGATTTTTCGGCGATTTTTTTTTTCCTCACAAAAGCTGCATGGTAACTTAGCAAATAATTTTCCCATTTGAAATATGTGCACACTTTTGTTCACTGAAAATGCTACAATTTTGAAGATCAATTGTTCTCCGTTTCGGAACACGAGAAAAAATTCCCTGTAGGGGAGCCCCTCTCAGGCCAGATAGGGTTAATGACGTTATGAGGCAGCAGCCTTGGATAGCGAGGATGCACCACCTCATTTCCTTATCTTTTGTTTGCACTTGCCTTAGCTTTGTTACAACTTTGGAAATAAAGAATATTGATATTCGTCAGACGCCATCGGTGCCTAAATTCCGTAAAACATTTTCCCAAAAAATGAGGTGTGACCTATTACAGAAAAAATATGCATGGCCAAGTTGCGACAATCCATGGGTACCTTTCAATATGTAAATGAAGACGTACCTGATAGTCTGACCCTGGCTGGTTATATAGAAGACATACCTGACAGTCTGACCCTGGCTGTTTATAAATGAGGACGTACCCGATAGTTTGACCCAGGCTTGTTATAAATGAAGACATATCTGATAGTCTGACCGTGACTGGTTATAAATAAATGAAGACGTATCCGATAGTCTGATCCTGGCTGGTTATAATGAAGACCTACCTGATAGTCTGACCCCGGCTGGTAATAAATTAAGACGTATCTGATAGTTTGACCCTGGCTTGTTATCATGAAGATGTACCTGATAGCCTGAACCTGGCTGGTTATGAATAAATGAAGACGTATCCAATAGTCTGACCCTAGCTGGTTATAATGAAGACGTACCTGATAGTCTGGCCCTGGCGGGTAAATAAATGAAGACTAAACTGATAGTCTACCTCTGGCTGGTTATAAATGAAGACCTAGCTAATAGCCTGACTCTGACTGGTTATTAATGAAGACGTCCCTGATAGCCTGACCCTGGCGGGGTTATAAATGAAGACGTACCTGATAGTCTGATCCTGGCTGGTTATAAAGGAAGACGTACCTGATAGCCTGGCCCTGGCTGGTTATAAATGAAGACATACCTGATAGTCTGAGCCTGGCTGGTAATAAAAACTCTGAGGAAAACTTTCTGTAAAAATTAAAGAATGAGAAAGAATAAAAGTAGGTTCAACAAAACGGTGTAAACGAATTATAGAGTGATGATGGAAACAAGTCAGGTCATGTTAATAATACAAACTCCGAGTTGAACCATATGAACGCAATTTAATGCACGAGCTTTCAACCATCATGTTGGGGTTGTGAAAGTGACATTAATTTGAATAGCAATATAGTTTTCATTTATGTCACACGTAGCCCAAAACAAAGTTTGACAGTCTTTCGGTTTCCGTCACAAACTGTAGAATAACAGTCTTACAGCTGTCACGGAGCCGGATATCATGCGAACTAAAACGGTCCATCAAAAATTTTCCCTACTTTAGTTTAGGAATACACCCTCTGATTGGTCTATGCCGAAAAACGGCACGTTTGGACTATATCAACACTGTCCGTTACAAGACTGAGTGATGTCAAAATATAACAGATGAACATTGATGTTGCAATGTATGCTGTTTTCAAATAGAGTTTTGTTCTATCCCGGTCGTTTTCAAACAAACCCTAGGTTCGTGGACTATCTGTATAACACTTATACAGACTGCTAAGTATCGTAACAGAAGTCACAGTTGCGTAGTACCGATACGGCTCCGTACTAAGCCGCGCTTTCTATCGAGCGCTCTCATTGGTTGGTGAAAGACGAGAAAACATAATCGATGAAGACTGAATGTGCCAGCGCGCCGGGGTTTTATGGGTAAATCAGTCAGAGGATGTTACATTGATATTATGATGTAAAATCGCTGGCAATGGGAAAATGGTACAAAGCATTCTTCTGAAATAATAATGGTTGATTCAACATATCACGGACCTTAATGTAAAACAAACTCCCAACCTACCGTGGTTGCCAATAGCGGGGTAGATGGTGAAGTTCTTCAGTTTAGAAGATACCATCTCCACAGCGAGATCATCGTTGTTTAGCTGACTCGTCCAAGACTCCTGCCAGACATCATGCGGAGGGGAATCCCCTATAAATATGGCGTATATCGACAATGACAGTACCGTATTTTATTGATTAGCAGTATTTATAATTACTTCATGAATGTGAAGTTATGAGTTTAGCATATAGTTGATATGGTATATGGCCGATGGATTTTTGTGCAAGTGGACAAATTTCTGTTAATTTACACTGACTTAAGGACTAGGATGTAACATTCCCAGGTGTTATCACCCGTCTGTGCTTATTATCAGAGGAGTGATATTTTTGACGTTTTTAGAGTGCAATGCCAAAGACAGTGGACCTTTAGGGTTGAAACATGACATCTATATCTGCAACTCAGAACAGATCCTGTCATATTTCCTAATGGTTATCGATACTTTCCATGCTCAGCGCATTGACAGATCAACAAAATTAACATGTCGGTAGTACCAGTGAGCTTTCTATTTTGAACACTTCCTAATCAAATGATTTTATCAACTACATCTACAATTGATTAGATTAGTCGTTAACTAATTTTTCATATATTGTTTATTTCATTGGCATGAAATAATTTTTAACGCGAAAAATCAGAGAATATTTCAAATACCCCAACGGCACCAAACAATCAGCAAGTATCATTGACAATGCATGAAGGCCAGTGATACCCTTGTGCATTTAAGTCAGGTAGTGCCAGCTGTCAAATGGTATACACAGAAATGACGAAGGGTGTCTCCTTGATTAATGTAAGTTATCACAGCCAGAAAAATGGTGTTGGTCCAACACCCTTTGTTGATGTTAAGTACTACTCAACACCATAAAGTGGTGTTGAGAATTGGTGTTGATCACTGTGAACACTATGAAACGGTGTTGAGGCCACCAATAAAGGGCGTTGAAAATGTTTCGACACCATATTTTGGTGTTCACTGACAAGTTCTAATACAAGCCCAACACCAAATAATGATGTTGGCCAACACCAATAAATGGTGGTTGAAATATATGGTGTCGGTGCAAATTGAACACCATTTATTGGTGTTGAGCTCAACACCTTTTTTTGGTGATGACCAACACCATTTTTCTGGCGTGTATTCATTTGGTATATTTGTGCGCTCAGAAAATTTAATTCCCCGTCAAAATTTGAGGTAACAGTTGTTTCTCTTTCAAACTTGGTTTTTCAAGAGAACAAAATGAGATGGCTGAAACTTTTAACACTGATGAGTTTTAAACGTGTGTAAAAATTTGCATTTCCATGAACACTGTGCGTGTAACGCCATGAAGCGTCCACAATAGTTTGGGTCCAAAATAGCACAATGAACCGTACACGATTTGTTTATAGTACAGCACAATGAAGGAACACAATGCTGAATTCGGGACTCTTTACATTCTTGATCCTTGGCTTAATATGGCGAATTTGTTTGTAGGCCGCTAAGTTCGATGTTCATCACGGAATAGACCGCAGCAGAATCTCACTCCAACAAACCGAACGCATCGTCATAAACAACAAAAACCGCCGGTATCAGTAAATCATTAGCTAGATAGCCAAACCGATAATGTAATGTTTACGAAGGTTTTGGTTTACATATCGACTATATCTGTCTCTAATGACCAGTGGTCCATTGGAGTATTTCTATGAATATGGGTGGAGGGGGCGTGGTCGCGGGGGGGTCGCATCCCACATCCTACAAAATAAGAAAAAAATTGGAACGCGCCAATCTTAATATATTAATATTCTATCAATGCTCTCCAATCGTGCATGTCACTATGTAGGATCTTACGTAGTTCAATTGAATTTGATGTTCTGAGCGTCCATACCATGAATATTTAATAACATTATGACATCATGGTCGCATCTGGACTAATCCACTTGCTTTCGGTCACCGTGTCCGTTTATCACAATGTTTACACCGAAGAACAGTCCATATATCTACCCCGTATTATGGTGCCACAATGTCAGGACCGCGGCAACATGAAAAGACACCCCCCACCATCCCGGCGTCTAAGTCGACTGAGCCAACCAAAAATTCTCTATCATTAATGTTCCCTTCAAAGCACTATGAAGCGTGCTCAGGGTTGGTTGACACTCGAGTTACTGCAAGCCTGTTAGATCCTTTAAGCGACATATCCAAATGGGGGAGCAGATAGGATTTAATTTTAATTAGATTGGGAACGCGCATGCTTAGCTGCACAGAATCTCGCCTAGGTCAAAATAATTATAATTTTCGTTGAAAGGTATATTCATGCGAAAAATGATGGCGGAAGCATAGGCTAATTTCCATATCACGTAAAACTCGATTAGCATTGTGGAGAAATATGATAGAATAAGTGGTACAGACATAATGGGATACAAAATACAATTTCTTGATTATTTATTAGCGTACACGGTTATTTATTAGCTAACACGGCAATAACACGAACAACAACCCGTGCAAACGCCTCTTATATTAGCGATAAGAGGTGTTTGCGGGAGGTACAGAGCGTCCATAACCTTCCTGAGGGTCAAAATTTGTGATTTGTTTTGTTATTTCTTTTATCTGAATATTCAGAATTGAGTCTAGTATTTGGTGAATAAAAGAAATCAAAATTCCAATAATAAGTGGTACAATTTTAGATTTGAAAATTTAGTTCCTGAGATATGTGAATTATAATTTAAACAGATTGCATTGGGTGGTCCGGTACCCCGCTGCATGGTAACACATCAACATTTAGAGAGATTGCGAGTTGTCAGGCTTTAAAGACTGCATGAGTGTGTATTGTGCTCTTCGTTTGACCAGGGATAGAGTATTAGTATACTTGTCCCAGGTCTGACATATTGATAAACAGAAGAGCGGCATGGGCTTTGCTCAGACACCCACCGTGTGGCGATCAGCACAGGTGAGAAACTTTTCCAGCCCAACAAGTTTTAGCAAGTTTTCTAAGTTTAAATGGGATTTAAACTACTCTAATGGATGCTTTTTGTACAAAAGACATCTGGAATAAGTAGATTGGTGACTAGGTCCTTAATGGCAGCTTGCAAGATGGATTTTTTTCAGAATTTATGAGAAATATTGGAATTATTCCTTCAAATGTATAGCCAGATGGTTTTTGACCTATTTCTAGTATTTCATTTTTTTTGCCAAAATTCAAGTTTTTAACTCTTATTTCTCGAAAAGTATTCCTGCTACGCTTGTGGAATTTTGCATGCCTGTTATTTACATTGTGATCTAGTCAATTCGGCTTAGTTTTTAAATTATTCAACTTTTAATTCAGTAAGTTGTAAGATAATCGAATTTTGTCAATTCATTTTAGTTAAAATGCTATAAAAATAGAACTAGGCAGAAATTTAAAAAAAAACCCTGAGACGTCGTTTACTAGTTCTAGATATCTTTGTCAAGATATACCATCAAATTTGAAATATGTTACACAGTTTTCACGAAAATTCAATTGAAAAATGGAGACTATCGTTTTCATTTCAGTTTTTTTTAAATTTTGAATATTTTCTACGCGATAGTAGTATGTGACCAAGATAAAAAAAAAGAGACGATAGACTGGTTGCCTCCCCTGTATCTCCACACTGCATGGGAATACAGGGGGCGGTAACCAGTCTATCCAGAAGCTAACATACCTGTGTAAACAATGAAGTCAGGGGCGGGATCTAGTTTCTGTATCGCAGAGAGGATCAAGTCTAAGGTATGCACGGGGAGATCACATCGGTCATATTCCCCATAGTTTCCAGCAGAACCCTTCAACGGTATCATGTTGAGTTAACAAATAACGAGCATATATGTAGGTGCCGCGACCACAGCATTGCAAAAGTACAGATCGGTAAATTACAGAGGATCTGTGATGTTTAGATACGAAAAACTCCAGTGATTGTGCTGAACTTTTTTTTCTTTCGATCCAAACCTGCAAAATCATATAGTTCTTAAAGTTTACATGCTAAAATATCAACCTCGTCATTGTGGTCAATTGCAAACAAATTAGACTGAGCTAATAAAGTAATGTAATAATAGTCCATGAGTTAGACGGGTCCCACATTGCACACCCCCCCCCCCACCAACACACACACACACACACACACACACACTCTCCCGTCATCACCATTCGTTAAACTCGGACTCGATATTGGTTTGAGGGTGTGAAATTTGCACCTCAAGGCATTATATTTCCATTTATGGAAGGGATAAGCCTATAGGTAAATAAATCGTCGTAGCTAGCTTATTTTATCTCTGATCTTTTGAACTAAGGTATCATTTTGTTCAGCGTCAATTTGGGGAATCAGGTAACATCAATCCTGACATGAAATCTGGGGGGAGATATGACGTCATCTGGAGGGGGGGGGGGCGTCTTCGAATTTGTACTATCGTCACCAAGATTTTGTTGCCGACGCCATTTCCGAATCCATGTCATTGGAAGTGGTTCTAAGGTCTTCTTTAAACGCCAGTAGATTGAATGGTGAAGTTATTTGAACTTATTTATAGGATATTGTATGGATGAAGGACCATCTCCGAAGTTCACGCAAAGATGTATAATGGGCTTGCCCTTCCGTTAGCGATGTAACTTTTTAAGTTGATATCTGATCTTTTAAAATGAAGTATCATTCTGATCAGCTGGATTTGGTGAATTTATTTAAGATCAATGCGTTCGTCTATATTTGAATAATATTCAAATTGTGAGATTTGCACATTCATCAGTACGGTCAATCTCAGTAAACTCAGATATAATATAACTGAACATTCTATCTGACATCATCTCTATATAAATCCCGTGCGAATTTCAAACTACATAAATTAGCCAATCAGATGGCTAGCTTGGCGAAACAACTTTAAAATGACGCCCCTAGGAAAATTACGCCCAGGAGCGCGTGGACCAAAAGAGCAAACAGAAAGACAAACAGTATCCAAATAAGGCATCATGTCTAGACTTCGAAGGATTTACTCACGCCGAACAAGTCAGGCGGTAGAAAATATCAAAAGATCGACCGGCGCAAAAGTTGTTTATATTCGGGCAGAGCTTATTATTGAATCTCGTAGAATACTTGCAAAACGTTTGCACGAATTTTTCTTAACGTCTCCTTTAGACGGCATTTCTCTGATATACCATCTTGGTTTACCTAGATTGCGGTACGCTTTCTCTGCTGATAATATTTCAGGTTCCATTTTATTGGAAATGGCTTGAAAAACTTCTACAAACACCAGTCGAGAGACAGTTTGACACTGTATAGGTAACAACGCGGAAACGACTGACTAGAATTTTTTTTTTAAATCTTCTTTGATAAAAGTAGTGTAAAAATAGGCTTCCCACGCCACATGAGCAAGAGAAAGGGAGCAAGGAGCAGTGGCGTCACTACCCACGGGTAAAGCGAGTAAACCCACTGGTAAGGTAGGTCTACTCACGGGAAAGGTGCGGGGGGGGGGGAGGGTAAACCCGCGGGTTAGTTGACGAGTATGACGAGTAAACCCGTGGGTAAGAGGTCGGGTATGGAGGATAAGCTCAAGACAGCGGGTAGGACGATGTACCTCATCTTTACGACCAATCAGAAAAAAGTACGAAACCGCCCTGTTTGATTACATAGATATAATTTGTAAATAAATTTGATCACGTAAAATCTCCAATATAACGCGCATCTATTGTTGCAGGAAAATCTAGTGACCCTTGTAATTTCAAACGAAGGGCAACCCTAGTTAAAGGACTCGACCAATCAGAATTGCGTACACGACCACCATGTTTTAGCGCGTGAAAGATCAACATACAGAGAAAAGTATTTAGCTTCATAATTTCACTCCAATCGTCGTATCAACGCAGACGTATACAACTACATGTATGTGTTTACATAAACGTTAATGGAAAGATGAGCCTAAGGGGAGGTAACTCGATTTTAATTTTGAAGACTACAACGCGCATGAGCTGCATAGCCATCTTATATTAAAGCTATGTTATGTTAATATTTTAAGTCGATTAGTGACGTAGCAATGACGTCATCAAATCAGAAGCACGATTATATATGTAGCATAGAAAATAATTGTAAGACGACGCTCAACCACAACTAGTATGTATATAGGGAAAGACATGAAGCATCTCTAATGTTGATGTACTATGAGAAACATACCAAGCAGGAGAGAGGAAATAACGCAAACTCAACCTTCACCGCAACCCTCACCCCAGTACATCGATATGAGAAATTCAACTCTCTATCCGCCTGTTGAGGGGAATAAAATTACATCCATGTCTCCTACTCAGCAAGTTGTCGAATGGGCTAAAGCAGAAATCGATAGAAAGCACCAGAAAGTCAACGTTCAAGCACCACCAACAACTCTGAATAAGAATCGGAAAAACTGTCCCTCCAAGAGTCGTGCGAGACACCTAAACAACATGTACAGGAGAATCGATTGGGCATTTTGTAACATGTAAGAAGATATCAGATCGAGGATGGTGGTGGCGACAGTATACGGTACACTAGGATAACGCTAGTATATCAAGCATGATTATGATATAGCGCACTGTTAGTTATAATTCTTGGGAGGAAAAATCAGTGATATAACTTCTATCATGCTTACCTGATCCCTCAATTCACGTTGAATGATTCCTTAGTTTAAAAGATCAGTTATAAATTAAGATAGCTACGACGATTTATTTACTTATACCCCTTCCAGAAATAGAAAAATAATGCCCTAAGGTGCATATTTCACACTCTCAAACCCATGTCAAAGTATCACATAAAAATATATATATTTTCGCTGATTTGTGGGTGGGGGGTGCAAGGTGTGTCCCGCTAGTTCATGGACTATAAATTATTAGTAAAGTGCTAATAAATTAGGCTTCGAAAATAAAGTAAATGCGACTCACATATATACATTAGTATAAATTATTGGGTATATACAGAGAGTACAGTGATACTTACTGTCCCATTAAATGCTCTTCGACAGCAAAGGTATAACCCACATTGAACCGGAGCCCCCTGAAATATAATATAATCGTCCAATCGTCTTGCTAATTTAAAAAGTCGATATGGATCTACTAAATTGATATTACATACATGGCAGTGTGACTAACGTCACAGGACCTACGAAGTAGGGTTTGATATGATTTAAGTGTGTAATCGAGAGATGACTTGGGGGCCATATGTGCTAGAGTGAGAGAATTTATATAGCAGTCCCTAATTGACAGTGGGTACTATTAACTTTCCCAGATGTCACCGCTGGTGAGTCATTAGCGTAGCAACTATTATCGCCCTCAGTTCCTATTACCCTGGACACTTATCAGCCCAGCAGTACAGCACGAGGTCACCTATCCAAGTCTTGACCGGGCTCAAAGTCGCTTAACTTCGGGGATTTTACGAGAACCGATGTCCAACGTGATATGCCGTATCAGGGAACCTTCAAAAGTCACAGTGAAACATACATCCAAGGGTTCCTGATGGGCATGATAGAGCACTCGCTGAACCATCAATAAATAATCATCAAAAATAATTATAAATCAAATTTTCATCAGAATTCGGTCAGCTCAGAACTTGCTGGTAACAATGCCCTAATGCATGTTCATGCCAAAAATCAAGGTTCTAATGTCAACGGTTCTCCTTATTTTGCGGACGAAAGGATTCAGATGGACTCACTGACTGACTGACTGACTGACTACCAGACAATTTGCAGACGGTAGCCCACTTCGTAGAAAAATTCAGTTTTTAAAGCAATCAGGTCGTTTGCTGTTCTGTGCTGACCTCCGGTACCATGGATGTTGTTCGCATGATAACAAACTAAAAGCCTACAATTGTCCTCTCATTATGTCTTGCTGTTAAGGACTAAATGAGAGTCAAACACATCCCCATTCCCCTCTTCGCTTCTCAAACTAGTATGATATAAGCTTTAACCAGGGTCTTTCAATACAATTTTATTTCTCGCTTTAACATTACCAAGAGGGTCTATATATCAGAAAAGCCCTTTGTTCCATGCAAGAAAGATGATACTTGTTACAGTCTTACCGGGGAATAGTACGGGTCCACGTGAATGTCAGTCAGTTGTAAAATGCGCAAAACAGAACCTTCAGATTCTTGCGCACTTCTTGGATTCGTTTTCTCCAGTCGTTTTGCTTTCTTACTCTCTTGAACTTCGTTGATGTATTTATTCTCCCATTTGAGGATATCAGGCGGACAGAAATTTAATTTCTTGCAAATCACTTTCGGATCTAAAATCACCCGTCCTGCTACAAACCAAGTCTGTGAATAAATATGATCCACAATACATATTAGTTTCAGAAATCTGGGAAAATACTGATTGTGTACATACTAAATCGGAAAGAGATGAACAAGACTGATTACCTCCCCTTCTTTCCACTGATTTTATAGCAGAGACAGTCATTCACGTTAAGCAACCACCTCACGCAGACAATAGCCCAAACACCGGCCAGATTTTCCAGCAGGATTTTTACTTGAGCGTACACCGCCGGAAGTGACATCATAGCATATTTAAAGAGGTATTTCTCAACGTTACGATCGCTTTTCGCTTATGTGTTATAGCTAGGTTGACTATAGCGTAAACAGAAATGTTTTGGGGTTCGTTTTCTCAGTTGATATGAGTAAGAAATGAGGACAGTAGTTCGCCTATGTGCAAAACAGGGAATTAAACGGAACAGCCTGTGCGTGAGTTTTCCCTACAGGGTCATCTGTCAATACTGAGGGCAAGGTCAAGAGGAATGAGCCTGTGAAATGCGCAGATAGACTATTTTCCCACCCGTCACCCATCCAGTTGGACGCTCCACCAACGAGAGAGCTTCACACTGATACCTCCCAGGACTCATTCGGACCATGGATGATTCATCTCGACCCCAAAACGTCCCTTCCAATGTAATTCCCTGTCTGCGCATGCGCAGAATGTTGAAAACGGGCAACATACTAGTCCAGTCGGATGGTCTCCCCACGAATGCTTCACGATGACACCTCATACAGCCCAATCGGACCACGATGAGGCAACTTCGACCCCAAAACGTCCATTCCAATGCACTTTTTCTGCTGCTCATGCGCAGAATGACGTCAGTTCCACCCCACACTCATCCAGTTGGACGCTCCCCATGAATGCTTCACGATGACACCTCACAGGACCCAATCGGACAACTATGGGTCCACCTAGACCCACAAACGTCCACCCCGATCTGCCTACTCAGTGCTTGCGTATGCACACAGTAACTTTTCAAAAAAATTCAACGCATGGCCATGAGACCCCTCTCTTCGTGTTCTACAGCTCGAGATGAAGTTATACACACCAGTAGCTGATCAGCTGTAGGACAATCCGGGCAATTATCCCAGGACGTATTTCACCGGAAAAATCTACCCAGAACAATCCCCCATCGTCAATTTATCACCTCCCCCGATAATGCCCCAATGCCCCAGTTCAAATACCATAAGAAAAGGGAAATATTGTATAGTTCCGGGAGCCATTATCTCAATGATGTCCGGTTATATATACGACATGATAATCACTCATACAGATGCTTAAGGACAGCAATCCCCTTAGAGGGTCAAAATTGGTCATTTTTTTTTTATTTCTTCATTCAAATATTCACTATTTCCTCTAACATTTGGTGAAAAAATGAAATAAAAATTATAAATAGAAGTGCTTCAATATTAGGATTAAAAATTTAGTTTCCGAGGCCCTGGAACAATTAAACAGATTGCCTTAGCTTGGGCTTGGCTACTATTATTTCTGTCTGTTAAATTTCCCTTTCCAAAACTCATTTCCGCAGTATTATGGTAAGCTAATTATCTATTAGTCCTACTTATTTACATTAATGTACCCCCTTCTGACCAAAACCATGCAAACATCCTTATTTTTGTTTCTAATTATGACAGTGACACTTCACTCAGACACCCGCCGTGAAGTAATCTACACAGGCGTGAACAAGTTTTAGCAGGTTTTTTAAGTTTAAATTGGACTTTAAACCGACTTGATGAAAAAAACTTAGTGTAATAGTTATCCAGAATAAACAGGAATTCGAGTAGGTCCCATTTGACAGATTAAAAATGTATTTGACAATAGAATTCAAGCAAAAAATAGAGATTAATTCATCAGATGTATAGCTGGACACATTTTGCCTGATTTCTAGCCTTTCATTTTTGTACAAAATCTGAAATTCAAACGTTTATTTCTCGAAAAGTATCCATGCTACGCTTTTGAAATTTGGCATGCTTGTTACTTATAAGGTGATCTAGAAAAAATTTATCTCACTTTTTGTAACTTCGGCTTCGTTTTTTAATTATCCAACTTTTAAGACAAACGACCGTAAAAAAGTACATTTTTTTCAATTTATTTTAGTAAAATAGTTATGAAAACAAAACCAGGCAAAAATTAAAAAAAAAATGAGATTAGGTTTACTAGTTCGAATTGTCTCCTACCAAGGTATACCATCAAAGTTGAAACAGGACCAACAGTTTTCATGAAATTTCAATTGAAAAATGGACGCTATTGTTTTCATTTTATCTTTTTTAAATTGGAATATTTTCTACACAGTAGCAGCGTCAGTTATACAAATCATATAGTTGGGTGTATGCTTTCATAAAATATATAGTTTATTATGGTTATCTTGTATATTTATTGATACAGACGACAAATTGTCATGGGGGTGCAAAAAAACTGCCTCTAAGGGGATAGCTATCCTTAACATACTATCAAATAAAAGAAATATTGCACAGTTCAACATTTCTATAGTAAATGCGGAACGTGGCTAAACTGAATGACCCAAGTATGATAAATTTGTGTGTAGTTCCATTTCTTTTTATTAAATCTCATATATAACCCATGTTTTGTGGCATTTCAGGATTGTACGGGGATAGCACAACGTGGGTTAAAGACATTCTGAAATAATTTTACAGCAGAAACTTATATAATACTAAAGATTAATACATGAATATCTAATTAACCACTTATAAATGTACATGCGCAAAGATACAAGATTCGTTAAGCATGACAAGGAAGTTTAATACAGTAATAAACTGTGTTATATACTATATTACTATATATTTACATGATGGCCAGTAGTATACATAACGCAAATTCGCGTAATAGCGCCTCACTGCGCATGCGCAGAACCTTGTGTGACGTCATAAGTGTGCGCAGAATGGGGCGGTATTGGGGCGGTGTGCGCATGCGTGATGTGTGGGAGGTGGGTACAAGATGGCCGCCAGTGGAAGATGTGGGAGGTGGGTACAAGATGGCCGCGAGTGTGAGTGAGTGCAACATGTGGGAGGTGGGTACAAGATGGCCGCGAGTGTCATGTGTGGGAGGTGGGTACAAGATGGCCGCGAGTGTCATGATGTGGGAGGTGGGTACAAGATGGCCGCCAGTGTGAGTGAGATGTAGGAGGTGGGTACAAGATGGCCGCCAGTGTGAGTGAGATGTGGGAGGTGGGTACAAGATGGCCGCGAGTGTCATGATGTGGGAGGTGGGTACAAGATGGCCGCCAGTGTGAGTGAGATGTGGGAGGTGGGTACAAGATGGCCGCGAGTGTGAGTGAGTGCAAGAATTTTACAGGTACATCTGACCATTGTATACAGGTGCCTTATACCATTGTATACAGGTACATCTGACCATTGTATACAGGTGCCTTATACCATTGTATACAGGTACATCTGACCATTGTATACAGGTGCCTTATACCATTGTATACAGGTACATCTGACCATTGTATACAGGTGCCTTATACCATTGTATACAGGTACATCTGACCATTGTATACAGGTGCCTTATACCATTGTATACAGGTGCCTTATACCATTGTATACAGGTGCCTTATACCATTGTATACAGGTGCATCTGACCATTGTATACAGGTGCCTTATACCATTGTATACAGGTGCCTTATACCATTGTATACAGGTGCCTTATACCATTGTATACAGGTGCCTTATACCATTGTATACAGGTGCCTTATACCATTGTATACAGGTACATCTGACCATTGTATACAGGTGCCTTATACCATTGTATACAGGTGCCTTATACCATTGTATACAGGTGCCTTATACCATTGTATACACGTGCCTTATACCATTGTATACAGGTGCCTTATACCATTGTATACAGGTACATCTGACCATTGTATACATGTGCCTTATACCATGGTATACAGGTGCCTTGTACCATTGTATACAGGTGCCTTATACCATTGTATACAGCAGAAATTGTCTTTGTAACGTCTTATTGTGACATCATGGCATTATTGTTGTTTTGTGACACTGTGGAACTGTAAAAATTCCATGAATGGAAAAGAATGATAAAACCCATTAGTGCATAATATTGCTGAAATAATGCCAACAGAAAACTCAGAGTCAATTTAAATATTTATTTGTATTGAGCAAATTACAAGAATTTCGAAGAGAAAAGAGCAGAAATAATGTCTGTCTGTCCTGGAAATCAGCTGATCAGCAATAAATCGACATCTCCGTGACCTTCAAGGAGATTTTGACATTAGGTTTTACCCGCTTTTATCACAAATCATTATAAAGAAATTGTCACACCCGGTGAACTCCTGAAACCCACATCCTACCCTGCTAGTCTGGTGATAATAAAATTTAAAGATCACATGTCCAACACATACTCACATAATGAAAGCAAGAATCGAACTTGCGCACCCCTCGAGATGAAGGATACCGTCCATGTTTCATTTTTTGAGGTGTACTGAAATGCTCTCTCTAATTTATGCCCCGGTATCTATTTTCACATCTAGGTTGAAGATTTATATCGACACTGCTACACACTTTTCGAGATGTGTTTTCACTTTCGATGAAAGCACAAAACAGTCTAAAAAATTCACCTACGCTAATATTTTCTGGTGTTTTGTAGAATATAGATTCGCGTTCATTTCTATTTCGTCAAGAAAAAATGTTTTGTAGAATATAGATTCGCGTTCATTTCTATTTCGTCAAGAAAAAATTTTCATCTCGAAAATTGGCAGATTGAAATGTTCTCTCTCTCTCTCTCTCTCTCTCTCTCTCTCTCATTTTATGACATGCAAGTATAGTACTAAAGTCTAGCTTACCTGATAAAAGAGTTTAGTCCAGATGTATACTATATTCCATACTCCCGGACGTTTGATGCATATCTGGGGGGCTGTTTTTTTCCTAGGTGGATATAACACACCACGAATCTCATTTCCATATATATTTTTTCGAAATTCACAGATATTTCCACCTTTACGCACTAAACTATGAAGCTAATGATTTTGGTCAGCGGCACATAGATGTTCCCTGGTTTGGTGTTCACATCCCTGCGGTTTTCTGTTTCTTGGCTTGTCACGCATTTTTTCGAAATTCACAGATATTTCCATCGAGATATCAGCTGAGCTAACGGCCTCAATTGTCTGTCAGCTCTGTTGTTGTTGTTTCAGCGCACACGGTGAGCAAAAGTTTCAAGAAATTGATTTCAGTTCCCGCATAACGTCTTCTTCAAGTCCATTTTGAAGAGTCGAGCGTATGAATCGAGTCAAAATAACATGCAATTCATTTGCCTGTCCGGTAAAACTGGTGAGTTGTTGGCTTGCGTTCGCCGCACACACACTGAGGATTTGGCCTCGCGAGACGAAAATAGTTTAATATTTTTTTCTCCCGCCTCGCGGTTCAGCCAATGAACTATTAGAAAAGCATATGTGTGTGCATATTAATAAAACCACGGGCGCCTAAAAAATGAACACATTTCATTACACTGTAGCGAATTGTTGCCATTGCACGTGTGAGTCCGTACGTTTTCATATCCACCTCAAATTGACACGGAGAATTTCATTGCCAGTAAAATTGTAAGTTCATTGCGGAAAGAATTGATATTCCATAAATTCCTGCGGGAAATAGGAAGTACACATATATAAAGAATATTGTCTTGACGTAAAAGTTTGGACATTTCATATTTACGGAGATATGGATTTTTTATAACTGAGCCGGTTTTTCGTGTAAAACCAAAGAGAAAACTTCTATCAAAAGCACACCAAACTAACACGAGCTCCCATCATCCTTTTTCCCCAAAAAAAAATTTTTCAAAAAAAATTTTTTTTCAAAACAAAACAAAAAAATGTGAAGTAAAACCCGTCCTTCGGATGGAAAAGTTGTTTTGAACTGTAAACAAAAATTTTATTTTGAGGTAGAGGGTCGAGTGAGGTATCATATTGAAGCTGACGTGAAATGCTTCACAATGATACCTCACTCGACCCCATTGCACCACTAGGGGCGCCTCTAACCCAAAAAAGGATATTTTGAAGATTACGCATGCGCAGAATGCTGATAGTTCAACCCACCCCCAGTCTATCAGATGCGCCTTCACGTCACCTTCAATTTGATACCTCACTCGACCCCATTGGACCATTAGGGACGCCTCTAACCTCAAAAAGCCTATTTTGATGTTTTGATGTTTGAGATGAAAAACATCAAAACATCAAAATAGCCTTTTTGAGGTTAGAGGCGTCCCTAATGGACCAATCGGGGCGAGTGAGGTATTAAATTGAAGGTGACGTGAAGGAGCATCTGATAGACTGGGTGTGGGCTTGAATTAGGGTAATTCTGCGCATGCGCGAAGATAATATGAAAAATATCAAAACATCAAAATAGCCTTTTTGAGGTTAGAGGCGTCCCTAATGATCCAATGGGGTCGAGTGAGGTATCAAATTGAAGGTGACGTGAAGGCGCATCTGATAGACTGGGTGTGGGTTGAACTATCAGCATTCTGCGCATGCGTAATCTTCAAAATATCCTTTTTTGGGTTAGAGGCGCCCCTAGTGGTGCAATGTGGTCGAGTGAGGTATCAGTGTGAAGCATTTCACGTCAGCTTCAATATGATACCTCACTCGACCCACTACCTCTAAAATAAAAAAAATCTTCGTACACCAGATTTTGATGTTTATCTTAAAAATAGCCTTTTTGGCGTTAGGGGCGCCCCGAGTGGCCCGATGGAGCCGAGTGAGGTATCAATGTGAAGGTGAGATGAAGGGCCAAGCGCGCGCGCGCGCGCGGACGCGGGTCAAAAGGTCAAAGGGTCGCCTCCAGGTCAGACGGTCCAATGTCCAATGAGACAATGTTGCGGTATCGCTATAGTCAGAGCTTGAGCACAAAAATACGCCCTGGTGAAATAGCTCAGAAGCTCTGATATTCCATGGAATTGTCACTAATTCTTCGAAATGCGGTGATGCCCGTCAACGCCCGTCGTTACACCTTAACACTCTAACATAACGCCATGATATAGACCAGAGAGAGAACAACAACAGCAACAGTAACAAGAATGACACATGAGAGAACAACAACAACAAGAAGTTTTTTTCATATAGTTTATTTTCCCCAATGTTACATCATACCCACGCTGGGGGAGCCGCGTTGGGTATATTTACAATTCAAAAAGATTCTTATCCAATCAGAGGCCACCATTTGCATGTTTCATATTCGTTCCTGTCCGTTAGATGTATTCTTGTCCAATCAGAAGTCTCCATTTCAGAAAGTGCCATCTGAACCGTTTATTCTAATCATCGTCGGGCAGGCCAGGATGCCGTTGAGGCAACATATCCTCAGATAGTTGTTTGCGCATTCTGAGTATCTATCAGTGCATGGGTGAATACTTTCATCCGATGGAGGTGGTGGTCAGTTTAACCACGAAGAACGCAACATTGGTCATTATCTCCACTATCCACTTGGTGTTACAATTCAAGAAGACTCTTGTCCAATCAGAGGCCACCATTTGCATCTGTCATATTCGTTCCTGTCCGTTAGATGTATTCTTGTCAATCAGAAGTCTTCATTTCAGAAAGTTCCATCTTCGGCCATGTTCGCTTTGAACCGTTTATTCTAATCATCGTCGGGCAGCCCAGGATACCGTTGAGGCAACATATCCTCAGATGCATGTTGGCATTCTATGAGTATCTATCAGTGCCTGGGTGAATACATTCACCCGATGGGAATGTTCGTAGTTTGGTCACGACAGACGTAACATTGGTCACACTGTCCACTGTCCACTTGGTGTTGGGGCGTTGCAACCGGGCCCATTCCAAGGGATCCACGGTGTTCAGTTTCTCCAGCATCGTCTCTAGCGACACTCGGTTAATGATGGTAAACGGTTGGTCAAATACCTGGATGTTCCTGCTCGGGTAAAAATATCGGACTTGGTCTGTGTCCTTATGCTGCAGCACATAACCAAACGCCAGATTCAATCTGAAGGCCGTAGTTTGGTCGTTGAAGATGGCTTCCACGTAGCTACGTAGACGGGCGAGATCGGTCAGTCGGAAATTGTAGATATCTTGAATAGGGCGATGACGGTTGAAACATTGCCGTATCATGGACCAATGGCGCCGATAGATGTCACTCACTGGATGGGCGTCCTGTAACAGATCGCTAGGAACATTTATGGGCTCGTCAGAAAATGTTCGATGTTGTCAGGCGTATGACTCGAAACCGTAACGGCGGGGTCCGGCTGGATATCCAGGCTCTTCTGAACTGTGGGTATAGGCGGGCTCTCCGTCATCGCATCACCAGTGGCGTTCGTCTCTCCGGGCTCATCTTCACTGGGTCTGACCTTTCGCGGCTCCTCTTCAGTGGAAAGTTGTCGCCCAAACCGTAGAGACGGGGCATGAATCAAACGCTGATGGCGTCTTAACTGACTGCGTCGTTTGAAGAGTCGACCACAATCATTACATGATACCATCGCACCCGCGTGGAGTACCCTCTCATGACGCAGTAAACAGTCCTTCCGATTGAATGACCGTGCGCAGATTATACAAGTATACCGAGCATCGTTGTGGGTGGAGCCTCGTGGCGTCGTAACGTATCTAGACGAGTAAACAGCTTCTGGCAAGTTGTGCAAGTGGACATCTTGGTGGTTGACAGAGTGTCTGATGAAACGTCCAGGCCGCTTCCCTTTTATAGCACGCTAGCTGGTGATCTATTTTTAGCACACTCAGTTCAACTATCCCCAAGTCGAGGGCCGAGCCTTGACATCTTCAGTAACATCCGTGTCTCTTCGGTCACCTCCGTACCGTCAACGATCAACATGTAGACATATAGAGTATGAACGGCATGTTATGGTATTCATCAGTGCATGAGTGACGCATTCAGCCGATGGGAGTGGTCGGTCAGCTTGGTAACGAAAAACGTAACATTGGTCACTCTCCACTGTCCACTTGGTGTTGGGACGTTGTTGTTGGGCCCATTCCAAGGGATCCACGGTGTCCAGTTTCTCCAGCATCGTCTCTAGCGACACTCGGTTAATGATGGTAAACGGTTGGTCAAATGCCCGGATGTTACTGCTCGGGTAAAAATATCGGACTTGGACTGTCTCTTTATGCTGCAGCACATAACCAAACGCCAGATTCAATTTGAAGGCCGTAGTTTGATCTTTGAAGATAGCTTCTACGTAGCTACGTAGACGGGCGAGGTCGGTCAGTCGGAAATTGTAGATATCTTGAATAGGGCGATGACGGTAGAGCAATTGCCGGATCATGGGCCAATGGCGCCGATAAATGTCACTCACTGGATGGTCTTCGTGTAACAGATCGCTAGGAACATTTATGGGTTCGTCCACGAAGTGTACTTTGCCCTCTACGTCGTACAAAATCTGGCTCAAGGTCTTGTCGTCGGAATTTGGCTGTTGAATTAGGGCGACATCATCATCATCGGCCCTCATGCGATGGGTGGAAGTTCCCTCTGTCTCGATACTGGTGCCTACGGGCTTCTCTACCAGCAAACGTGGCTGCGGAACGGGGTGTCGTGTGCGTTGGTGTCGCAGCAACTGACTGGTCAGTTTGAAAAGCCGACCACATTCTTCGCATGGACGCTTGGGTACTTCATGGCGTGCACGCGTGTGGCGCTGTAAATGATCCGGGCGCTGAAACGACAGTGTACATATCGTACAGCTATACCGGGCGGTTCCTTCGTGCTTTGTAGCCTCATGGCAGCGCAAGTCGTGCAGACGAGTGAATGATTTCGAGCACGTAGTACAAGTGAACATCTTGGTGGTTGACAGAGTGTCTGATGAAACGGCCAGACCGCTTCCCTTTTATAGCACGCTAGCTGATATCATGTTCAGGCACTTCCGTGTCTCTTCGGATGTAAAAGTCCCCGGATGTAAAAGTGCCCGAATGTTTACGAATGTTCCACCATTCCGGACTTCTATCACGTCCATGTCCAGAAGCTCTCATACGCCGCCATTTTGGAGCCACCATGTTGGATCCGCCATTTTGGAACCGCCATCTTGGATATGTCCCATAATGCACCGGGTCAAAATACTCGCTTCTGATTGGACGAGAGCTCTGTGACGGATTTTAACTACTCGCTTCTGTTTGGTGTACGTCGCTAAAGGTGACCGGCACTGACCTTTGACCCCGGCGCGCAAAGGTTTCCACCGCACCGCGGGGGAAACCTTTACACCGCGCGCGCCGGGGTCAAAGGTCAGTG
>JAVTVY010051882.1:0-25954 GCA_036873755.1 Hanleya hanleyi
ATCAAAGCTTTTATGGCTGATATAGAATGTCGTGATTTATTCCGTCTTACAGCAACATGAGAATGAATGAATGAATGAATAGGGCTTAACGTCGCACTCTGCAATATTTCAGCCATATGGCGACAGCAACATGAGAAATTCACGTGTTCGCATAACGCATCAGTAGCTGAAGCAATAAATAGAACACGGAGAAAAGCAATATACATTTATAATATGTTTGTTCAAAGAAATCAAAAAAAATTCAGTCCGTACAACTGGGCAAATGTTGCAAATATGCAACAACTACATCAACACAAATAGGGCACCTGAGGTCAAACGTTGCAAATTCGCAACAACAGAAAAAAACAATTTCTGAGAAAATAACTATGAACAATTTTACTTATTATACAGCATCTACTGTATCTATACTAATTCCTCTTATTACCTATGCGGTACAATATTGATTATGACAGAGGGTTCTTGTGATATTTAACTTAATTCGGCAAGTGCACAACCAGATTTCTTCTCACATGGAAGCTGCCATATTGAAAGGATGCTAACTACGCCACCTGGTGAGCTGGGTATGAACTCTAGGTTGCAAAAGTGCAACAGTGTCCTTCAATGTTACCTAAATACATATAACATGAAAAACCATATTCATGGATAAATAGCTGATTGGCTAATAAGCTGTTGCTAATTTGCAACGTGTGCCTGGAGAGGGTTAACCAATCTCGGACTTGAGCACGTTGTATCCCCTGGGGTTTGGCCGCTCGATAGAGAGCCGTCAATGCACTATAGGCCGCCGGACTGTCGGGACTGTAGTATAAGTTATCCAACACCTTCTCTCAGCTCTTCATGGTGACAAATGATGATGGACCCTGGCTCTATCGTTTATTTATAACGGGTATATCTTGGGCTGGAGTTTCCTTCTGATTTCTTCGTTGGCTTCTGCCAGCACATTGTCCATGGCAAATGACCAGTCCAACTCGTCTGATGACCGATCTTCCTCCGTAAGCACTTGATCCACATCTACCACGGCATCTTCCAATGAAGACCATAGATCAGGGTGAAGGGTAAAATGGACTGTACCCCCATCTAGCCGAGCCAATTGAGCAAAGAAGGGGCCGCGTCGGATGTACACATCGTGACACAAGTGGATGAGGTCGCCGTCCAGTTCACCAGACAACACCCGTTTGAATTTGGTCCAGCCCTCTCGGGGCAGACGAATGTGAGCCGGGCACGGTTTTGTAAGGTCCGCATCACAGATGTCTCCCACCTCCTCCATGATATCGACCATATCCGCATAAACGTGCAGGAAGACCTCGGGGGTCAAGCTGAGATACGCCAGTATTATATGCTCCGCCATGGTCAGTACGTGAATGGTACCAGAGTTGACTGTCTCTCGTATTTATAGGGAGAACCCCGTGAGATCAAAGGATCAGATGGTCATGTCACTGGGCTGACTGAGTCTAGCCGGATAATCAATGGCATCATCGTCTGCCTCCGCTTCATTGCTAGGTTTGGTAATTTGTTCATTGGGTTCTGCCGCCGCTTCACTCAGGGCACGAGCCCACTCCAACTGAACAGCTGACCGCTCGTCCGGTGTAAACAGCTGGTCCACAATAGGCACCACTTTCTCGAGCACCCTTGATCAAGACACCCCACATCTCCAGAGCCGTGACACAGAGCAAGTCACCGCGACGAACACGACGCCGGACACAACCGCCCAAGGCCTGGAACACCTATTAAAACCAACAGCAGCAGCAGGACAGCTCAGTCGCCATGTTTTACCTCAACCTACCCAGTGGATGGATGTCCGTCATGGCTCTGTAACCGTAGAAATGAAAGTGTGGGATCCAGAGGGACGTGTTTTATAGACCATGTCACACATGCGCGCCTAGACGTAGCTCTACGGGTGTAGTCCATGATACGTACTATTCTGATTGGTTAGTGCAAAAAGAGAGCAACAACAAGAAAGATTACAGCGCCGGAGGCGCTCCTGGATCCCCTGGAAAATCTTCTCTACGTCTCATGGTATAGCTCCGGTGAGGCAGGCTCAGGCTGGTGAGGCTCAGGCAAGTAGCTCCTCTCGTCAGATAGGCTCAGGCTGGTCAGGCAGGCTCAGACTGGTCAGGTCAAGCAGGCCAATGAATGCAGCAATGCCCTAAAAATTCCCACTTTTATACACCTACATAGAAGTCCCCGGATGTAGGCGCGGACGTAGGCGAAAGCATTCTAGTACCCGGATGTAGGCGCAGACGTGAGCGAAATTCTAGTATCCGTCCATTGGTTCTTTTATCGATCGCTCATTGGCTCTTTTTCTCGACCGCTGATTGGTCCAAATGGAACTGCCCATCCTTCCCAGATTAATTTGCAATCGTCTTTTTGTGTTCAAGCTCTGTATATCGATGCCGCAACTTTGTTGCCGAACATTGCCGAAAGGGAGACCTTTTGACCTGGATGTGACCTTTGACCTTTTGACCCGACATTCACCCGCGCACTTCCGGTGATGCCGCGCACTCCCGGATAACCCGCGCGCGCGCTGCGGCCGGCCCGGGCCGAGCCGGGGAAAACCCTAACGTCTAAGGGGAAAATTGGAACTCTAATGTGTTCGAAGGTAGTTTTAGTGAAACCCGGAAGTGACGTCTGTGTGCAGAACCCACACCACCAAACCACAACCATGGACCCATAGTGGTGGGTCAATCACACCCTCACGCATCCCCAACATGCCTGCTTTCTATACTACGACCAGACTGCGCATGCGCAGACCACTGAACACGGATGAACCATGAGTCCAGTCGGATGTTCCTCCACGAGAGTTTCAAAATAAGACCTCAGACGAGTCCATCGGACCCATAGTGACCCATGTCGGCGCCAAAATGTCTATTTCCATAGTCTTGGTCTACTGCGCATGCGCAGAATGACGTCAGTTTTTACGTCACATCCACCCCGTCGGATGTTCCTTCACGAATGCTTCACATTGATACCTCACTCGACCCCATCAGACCTAGACCCCAAAACGTCTATTTCCATACCATTTTCCCACAAATCCCTGTCTGCGCATGCGCAGAATGTTGAACACGAACGACACACTAGTCCAGGCGGATGCTTCCTCACGAATGCTTCACACTGATACCTCACACGACACCATCGGATTATTAGGGACTCATCTAGACCCCCAAACGTCTATTTCCATACACTTTTCCCACAATTACCTGTCTGCGCACGCGCAGAATGTTGAACACGAACGACACACTAGTCCGGGTGGATGCTCCCTCACGAATGCTTCACATTGATACCTCACTCGATCCAATCGGACCATTAGGGGCTCCCCTAGATCCCAAAACGTCTATTCCATAACCTTGGTCTACCGCGCATGCGCAGAATGACCATATTCCAACCCCACACCCAGCCCCTCACATATGCTTCACATTGATACCTCACTCAACTCCATCGGACTACTAGTGACCCACCTAGACCCCAAAACGTCTATTTCCATACCCTTGGTCTACCGCGCATGCGCAGAATGACGATATTACAACCCCACACCCACCCCATCAGATGCCCCTTCACGAATGCTTCACATTGATACCTCATACGACCCAATCGGTACACTAGGGACCCCTCTCGCCCCTGAAGATTGCCGGAGAATGCCGGAGAATTTGGGTCTACTTTTTGTCCGCGGAGGCAGACCGCATCACCACCAGACCGCATCACCGCGGAGGAATACACACGCCCGATTCACACAGACCGGAAGTGACGTCATACATGACGTCACACTTGCGCAGAACGCCACAAACCGCCACAAAATCTCATACCTGCGCACAACACTCATTCATTGTGGAAAACCCCCACAGGCAGGTCAGTACATGGCCTATCATGTTCCCACGGACCTCACCGAAAAGACACGGACGTACCCATCGGACCTCACCGAAAAAACACGAAGGTGAACGACATTGTAGGGAAAAACCCCACAGACAGGTCAGTACATGTCCTATCATGTTCACAGGTCACGCCCCATTCACCCAGACCGGAAGTGACGTCATACCTACAAGGGCGCCCCCTGGCGGAAAAAAAGGAATCAAGAGTTATCTCCCTGGAAAAGTTGAGTTTAAAAGCCCCTTGTATACTACTTAGATGGGTCATCTAGTTCTAAATGTGTCGTACATGAAGTCATATTGAAGCTGTCGTAGTGTACAACAAGACTGGTGTGTTACCTAGGTTGATCAGTGAGGCTATGGTGTGCATACTTAGTCGAGAATTAGAAGAGAAAGAGAATGTTCGTGTCCATACTGGTCCAAATGTGAAGGGCATGGTGTCGTGTTGAAACTCTCGTGGTGTAGAATAAGATTCGAGTGTTTGTACGTTGATAGGTAAGGTCATTTTGCGCATGAACATTCGAGGAGTAGCAGAGAAAACGTGTTTGCTCATGGTACATGTTTGGGTGATATACATGCCATCTTTGGTCTAAATGTAGCGCCCATGGTGTCGTGTTCAAGAGCATGTTGTGTTCAGTGATGCAGTTTCCTGACCATGATATGGATGTAACGTAAACAGGAGTAGACAATTGCAGCAATATGCATGAAGTGGGAAAAATTGATGACGTCTGACGACTAAAAAGCAGCCATATGACTCCACAGGAAAGTTTCCGTCGGCACCTCATATTCAGTGCTGAGAATACCGTTGATTCTTGGACGTAGCCTTATGAAGTGAGACTATGAAGTATCCACACAACCCCTAGCACCGGCTTCAGCGGAATTACATAGGCTAGCTCGGGAGCTTTGATGACAGATCAGCTCCAACAAATAACTCATCTGGATTTAATGGATGAGCATCGAGGACTTCTGATGGAATAAACGCCTCAGCATGGGGTAAACCTGGTAAATGCAAGAATACCCCAAAAAATAAACAGTGATGCTCGACGCCGTACGGCTTAAATTTCCCACCAAATCAATAAACCTACATTCGACGGTGGATTCTCGGACGTAGCCTTAGTATCTCAGCCGCGCTTTTATTGCAGCTGTCATTTGGAGACTAGGATGTATCCACACTGCCCCTGGCACCAGTTTAAGCGGAATTAGATAGGCTAGCCCGGGAGCTGTGATTGCAGATCAGCTAAAAAAAAATAAGTCATCTGATGTTAATGGATGAGCATCGAGAACGTCTGGTAGAATAAACGCCTCAACATGAGGTAAACCTGATAAATGTAAGAATACCCATAACACTAACCTGTGATGCCAACGTCGCACAGCTTAAATTTTCCACCAACACAATAAACCTACATATATTTGTACAGAGGGCGCGCCTCGAGGACTAAGTCCACCAGCAGCATCCTACCGTATGCAAGTAATGAATTGGAGCGATATGCATGAGGTTGGAAAAATTCACGAGATCTGACGAATGAAAAGCAACCATATGAAAGTTTCCCTTGACATATCACATTCAGTGCCCAGAATAAACCGCAGTTCGGGTTGGAATGTGTGCGTATCGATGCATGGGTTGTGACCTTGCTTGTAAAGTGGGTTTACGTAGCTCATACTACTTCAATGTGTGGGGTTCTATGGGACGTTTTCAATGTGTGGAGTCATTAGGATCATGGTTTGGCGCAAATGTGCGAATGTGCACCCATGGAGTAACAGAGAAAGCCAAGAAACGATCGGATACGCACTTGAGACAATGCGTCTCCCTACCTAGGGTGCGACTAATGGTATCTGGAGATGCATATGGACGTTGGTGTGTACCAAGAGGAGAGTGCACGTGACAGTAAAGTCACCAGTTGTCGAGAATGCGCAGAGTCGCTTCAATGCGCACTCCAATGGGTGAAACGTACACCCCTATACACTGGCCCATAAACGTAAGCATGGTTCTACTGAAGCTCTTCATGCAGATACAGTTGGATGCGCGAATCAACCAGTCTGGACTTCGAAGTTGGATGGGCTGCGCCTGGGCAACCGAAAGCGGAACGCTCTACCTAAGACGATAGGGTCGAGAAACATCGAGATTTCACCCGCCGAGACCTCTGGCGTCAGACGTGCACCATAGGTTGTTGTGAGTAAGGCATGATGGGTCTTGCTACTCTGGTAGAGTTACCTTCCCAGTAGCGGTATGTACGCCATAAATACCTTTGAAGCTGAGGACCAGAGAAAGAGCAGTGTGTCGTGGCAGTGTTTATCGATAGATGGGCAACACCTAGTCCAAATGTCATGCATGGTTTCGTATGTGGTGTACAATACGACTAGAGTTCTGTGCACGCTGATTGATGAATCATGGTGTGCATGCACAGTCGAGGTGTAGTAGAAGGTGTATTCAATGTTACGAAAGTATTTATCCGATGTATTGGCCATAAGTTCGATTGTATCGTATGCGAGACTAGGGGCATGGTTATATTGAAGCTCTCATTGTGTACAGTGTCCTGAGCGTTGTTGAGAGAGCAAATGAGTGAGCGAGACGTGTCCAACGCCCGCCTTCTCACAGTTACGCCCCAACGCTGGGAAGTAATATCCCCCTCACAAAAACACCTAGACTTAGCCCCTAATATCTAAACTCCTGGGCGTAGTCAGACGAGAGATAAAAACAAGCATATTGCGTATTCCACATTTTGTTATCAATATCACATAATACCTAACCTGGGCGGCCGTATCGGGTGTGTTTACATAACACGATGGTGTTTATTGTCCTTTTACCAGACGTATCGTCAGCAATGTTCTTGTTTAATCGGAAGTCGGCATTGGAGAAACAGCCTTTGTCGAACACTTCTGCATCCCTGTTCCCTCTTTTCGTTAGCCGCATTGGCGACCGTCCATTCATTAGGTTTCACTCTACTCTCAGGGCTACACGTCCTGGAACAGCTTTTTGAACTTTGACCTCATTTTGCAGAGCATCATGGCCCGGTGCGTGGCATCGCCATTCAGTTCAAGTGGCGACATAATATATTTTCCCTCTTCATAGATCGTCATGGCTGCTTTTCTGATGTGAGGCGCATATGGATGTACGCATGTTGTAAATTATCCTGTCCGGTGTCCTGGATCGCCGGAGCTTGGGTAACCCAAAAGATAGATTCCCTTTCTTCTTCGCCCAGGCGGGCGTTGACTCGCTTCACCGTTTTACATCGATTTAATGTCAATTCCGTAGGGTATCACTTCATCATTTAGATGAATCAGAGCTACGGAGCTCCTTGTCTGGGGCTTGAAATTTTTAAGACGGCGTCCATAAAATCCACCCTATTCGGAAGACGAGCACTATCAACGTCCATTCATCAATATAGTGTATATTCGTACATATGTACGAATACATGAAGGCCACAGAAGCCGATGAGCATGCTGACGATTATCTTGAGAGCCTACACACTCGTGCAGATTGCACGGACTGCTGATACTGAGAGTCTACCCACTGATACGGAGAGCTAGTTCGCTGATCCGGAAAGCTGATCCCAAGGAAGCCCGAGTGAAGAAGGAAGGGAAGCTACCTTTAGGGATCGCATTGTGACCGCGGCTATTAATATCCACGCTAGGCGATCAAGGATGCAGGACAGGATAACTAACATTCATTTGCGCCCCCTCCATATCAGAAAAAAAACAGCTGATGACTTCTAAGAGCAGTATTGCCTGCTGCCGCTTGAAATGAAGAGCCATCTCACGAACACAGGCCCCAGTGTCTGGACAGTAGAATTTAAATTCAGTATAATTTAAATAGTTTAATTTTTTTTAAGTCATCCTATAATACAGAGAGGAAAAGGTATTGCACGCGCCATATTGGATTTGCCCGCCAAATACGAAAAAACAAAATAAAGTTTTCACATTAAAAACTGTTTAACTGACCGTGTTACTGGTGTTCACTCAATTTTGAAACCTTTGTTATGCCATCTAACCCTACGGGAAATCTCAGATCGCCGTTTTATTGGTATAAATCCATCTCTGAAAACAGTAAACTTACGGCTTCTGTCAGCCGCTGTCTGCCTCCACTGGGACGTAAATTGCTGTCTACGTCATCGCTTTCGGCATTCTCAAAGAGAGCCGTGTCTACCCGCGGGAAAACTGGTGACATTTTTGAATCTCCAATTTCAACGAGAGGCAACATGACATCACTCGCTCGCGGGTAGACACGCAAAATGGTACATCTTCAGAAAATTTATGACTTAACATGAAGATCACAAGATCATTGTTTAGCATCATCAGATAAGCAAGAATAGTGCGATCAGACAACATGCAGGCGAAAGTACGGTATAATTGACGTAATTCGTTGTTTTCCGCGTTTCAATGGTTGATCTGCAATGCAGAATCTAGGTCAACTAAATTTATGTCTGCTGCTTCAAAGTTCAACGTTCAGTTTTATTTTTTTAACAACAAAACTTGCATAATGATAGCAACAAAAGTACATATCATAGGGCGTGTGAACAGTACTATGTAGTGAATGAAGAACAGAAATACTGCAACTGCCTTGCCCTGATCAAGTACATGTCACGCTAAGAACCTGGGAGAGGTCATAAATTTTCGGAAGATGTACCGTCTCGCGGTAGACACGGCTCTCTTTGAGAATGCCGAAAGCGATGACGTAGACAGCAATTTACGTCCCAGTGGAGGCAGACAGCGGCTGACAGAAGCCGTAAGTTTACTGTTTTCAGAGATGGATTTATACCAATAAAACGGCGATCTGAGATTTCCCGTAGGGTTAGATGGCATAACAAAGGTTTCAAAATTGAGTGGACACCAGTAACACGGTCAGTTAAACAGTTTTTAATGTGAAAACTTTATTTTGTTTTTTCGTATTTGGCGGGCAAATCCAATATGGCGCGTGCAATACCTTTTCCTCTCTGTATTATAGGATGACTTAAAAAAAATTAAATTATTTAAATTATACTGAATTTAAATTCTACTGTCCAGACACTGGGGCCTGTGCTCACGAACCCTGCCATCGTGAAAACCAAGCGTCACTTGGAAGAGATCACCCACAGGGTCTGAAAAATGCGATGGTAATGCGAAAATAGTCTTTGCAGGATGTTGCCGTTACAGTATCCTTGACTGCCTGAAGACTCTTAGGGATGAATGGGAGTGAACGGACGGACGCCAATGCGTTTAACGGACAAGAGCGAACGTGGCGGAGTAAAGATTGTGACAAGGGCAGTTTTCAAATGGCGGCTTCTGATTGGACAAGACCAAGTATCGCCAACGAAGCGCAAGATGCAAGGCCGTTATGTGAGCACGCTCAACGCTACTTCCCACCATAGTGGTGATGTGAATGGGGGGGGGGGGGGATAAAATTTGGAATGCGCAATACACTTGATGATATATTTTTCTCATCTGATTGCTTCAAGACGTTAAGACATTATGGGCTAGTTATAAAGGTAATCGAAGTGTCCTTCTTTGCTATTTCTCCTACGGCCCTCTAGTTTCCAAAGCCGCTGACGTGCGCAAACCACCCACTACGTAGTTAACTTCAACTTACGAGATACAACAGCTGAAGAATAAGTTCATCATCGTTGGGGGGAGGGGGTGACAGGGTCTTGGCACAGTTCTCGTTTGTGACAAAATACATATGTGTGTGTGGGGGGGGGGGGACGATCTTACTACCCAGCGTTAGGTCGATGCTGCGATAGTACGAGAGTTGGACACGCCTTAGTCACTCACTCAATAACGGGCATGATGCTGTACACAACGAGAGCTTTGATAGAACCATGCTACTAGTCGAAGCTACGACACATTCGAATCTATAGCGGCCAATAAATCCCCCAAACATAGAGGCCACATATACCCGCTTCAACGACAAGGTGATAACTACAAGAAACGCACCAATTCCAACCTGAACTGCGCTTTGTCTGTTACTGTCATCAACATGACGGTCAGTACGCTGGTTGACTACATGTATACATAGAGAGATCTTCATAACGGCACCATCTACTCTACATTTGGATTGACGGTGCCCCATCTATCGCTCAAACACTTCCACGGGCAGCACACCAGTCATATTCTACACCACGCTACATTCGGATCCACGTTGGTCAACCTTTCCCGCAAACACTCCTGTGCATAGCACCCCAGTCATATTCTAAACTAAGAGAGCTTCTACCATGCACGACATATCTGATCTAGGTATGGCCCACCTAGTCTCATGATTCACCCAAGTTCATAACCCACATTCACGCATCCCTTTCCACCCAAACTTCGCTTTCTCTACTACTGATGACATCAGTAATGACGCCACAGTCACGAGACTTCTACACTCTACACTAGAAATACCACGTCAGGCGCAAGTTCAAGGCTCAATGGGCACAACCCATCTTTAAGCCACTCAGTCATCCATTTCCACCAGCCTGCGAAACCGAGAAGATTTCTACTCTACATAGCTCTTCTGTTTGTGCTGTGTCGCGCAGATATAAGGCGTTTCGAAATTCTATATCAGCAACGGCTAGCTACTAAATGTTTGTTCCGACGATTATTTGTCTACGTATTCGTGACGAGAATTTAGTCCAGGAAAGCAGGCTCTAGAATGTTAAACCAGTTTTTAACGCGATCAGATCAAAGGAAGTCGTGGATTGATACGTGATGAAATATAATCATGCTTATTGATCAATTTCATTGCTAATCTCACTAGTTTATGATAATGGATCAATTCAGGGAGAAGAAAGATCAATCCTGGTACACGCTTCTATATATATAAGATTGCCGATACAAAGTAAGCTTTATAGGCTGTAGGTTATCCTGTCAATCGCCACAGCGTGGGTATTAATATCCACTGATACAATACACTCTGAAAATGAGAGTCCCCTTCCACGGCTGTGTACCTGTTGTCATCGCAGTGTAAACGTTTCCAGGAATTTACATTGTTTTTTCGGTGAAACAAATAATGAAGAAATTGTGCAGAAATTGTTGTGTAAAGTTTTTCACCGCGGGTAAAACGTTTCCACGGCGGTGTAAAGGTTTCTACCGCGGTTTAAAGGTTGCCGCTGGATTAAAAGCGTTTCCACTACCATGTAAAGGTTTCCACCTCGATTAAAAGTTTCCGCCGCGGTGTAAAGGTTCCACTGAAAACTCGGGTTGAAAACTATGAAGTGATTTTAGGGAACTGAAGAAAGACATCTTTTGAAACAAAATCGAAAGAAAAGGTAGGCTACAGCGTAACGCAAAAATGGAGAAAATGAAGAGAAAATTCAGTTGATTTCGTGAAAAAAAAATACAGCGAAAATGAAAGGAAAGCTATATAAGAATATGATGTCCGCAATGGGTTATCGTAGAAATGAACTTACTGAGCTTTCTTGATTTATGTTCATTCGATTTCTTGTAGATCTCACGCGATTATCGCATTTAGGCTCTCTACATTTTCGTGATCAGAGTGATATTAATTTTCGAGTGAACGTGGTTTGCATAAGTACAGTACATACCTTCTGATTGTGTGAAGTTGAATGTCAGCTTCAGGGGGACGGCATAGACGTTAAAAGAAAAACCGATACTCTCAACCATAACACAGAGCAAACTCAATACGAAACCCGTTAGTTTTGCCGCTTGTCTTAAACGCTTCGCCATATTTTTCTTCTTAAAGTCACTCTAAGCCAACAGATAAATGTAAAGTCCAGAACTTCTCACACAAATACAAATGCAAAACTGGGATTTGTCAAAGAGGCAGTTATACTAATACATATTAGACGATCAATCTGTTTAACCTCGTCTCAATTCAATACACTCTTAAAACACTAGAGTGAACTTCACTCAGGTGTGACCGGAAATTTCCTCTCAAATTCGTGCTAACAATATAATTCACTCGAATTTGAGTGAAATTCTCTCAAGTTTGAGTGAAAATTCACCTAAATTTGAGCTCAGTTTATTCAAATGTGACTGAAATTCACTCAAACGTGAGTGGAAATCAACTCAAGTTTGAGTGTAATCCACTCTAAATTGAGGGAAATATTTTATAGAGTAGAGAAGATGGAAGTTATTGCCTGGCGAAGGGCAAGTGTAAGTAGAGCGTTACCGATTTGCGGCATTTGTGTATATCGTGTAATCTCTAGCAGCTAAGATTATACTGAATTAGACACGGACACCGGGTATGGAGTTGCTCTAGGCCATTGAGTGACGGTTAATCGCAGAGCGATGTACAAGAAAGGTAAACCGTGAATGTAAATTCAGAAGTTCTACATACTAATAATAAACTGTTTACATAATAAGTGTTTACATTAATAAGAACTGAAGTACTGTACTTAATAAGTTTCGACTAAACCATAAATTCCATTCTTGATATATTGGTCAACAAACGAGGCTAAGCGCCACAACCTCCAGAATATCATATTCGAAACACGTTTCAAAAATGCGCAGTAACGCTGAGAAAGGTCAGCTGATTGTCCCCCGTATCCTGGAGACCACGAGGTCAGCTATATCATAAAAACGTCTATCCTTGCAGCATAAACTGTTATTTATAACTGAGGGTGACAGTGCGTGACCTCTGTATGGTTCTAGATTACCTGAATGAAATTGTAGTTTAAGGGCCGTATGCAATACGCATTCACGGCCCATCAACTCAATGTTTTATTCAAAGGAGATGCTATGGTAAGGCGGGGTTTTCGCCCACAGCCAGCCGACCCATATAAATGTACATTTCTTGTAGCCATCTATCAATCACAATGCAATGTACAACTCGTCGTCGGCGTCAACTGTCAATCAACGGACTAACTGTTATTACGAAAAAAGGCCATATGTTCGGTGTCAAGGCGTTATTATTTCACCACGTTGCAGTCGATTTTACATACGAATATCTTGCCGTTGTAACGGGTAGCGACTGATCGTTCGATTTCAACGTCTCACTGGCCCGTAATGTTCACACGGTATCGTGTCATCGGTAAACAATATTTATTTTAATTTCAATTGGTTCATACTGATAAATATCTTAATTCAGATATACTGAATGCATTTTTTTTTCCACAAAAATGAGAAGGAATGAAATAACTTGCTGACGTCACACATGTTGCCCTCCTCGGATTCGAAATCGGTAAAAGAAAAGTTCGAGGTGCATGTGACCCAACGTGCGTATCCACTACACCACGACATGCGAACAACTGCAACAGGGTATTTTGCCACTTTAATCTACTTACGAAAACTTCAAACGTTATGATTCATAGCTTTTCATTTTTTAGTATGAAGGACTTGTTGGACCAAAAAGATTTTTCAGCAGTGGGATATAATGTTACCGCACAACACCAGGTTAAATGGCGTTTTGGTCCAAAGGGTCCTTCGCGTCTAAATGCGTGTCTGAAGGACTCGATTTAGACCCTTTTTTCACGAAATAGCACAAGCTGTGGATTTAAGTTTCATGTCATAACTATAATCATAACGCAATCGCACTAAAACTTTCATATATTGTGTATTTATATTTTCTCTTGCCGTTACATTAAAATACAAGTACTTTTAGGACATTTTACTTTTTCGATTTCAACCGCACCACGTGTAGCCCAAATCCCGAGTTCATTCACAATCTTGACAAGCTCTATATTTTAGAATAAATAGATAACAAGGAGCAGCGGGAGATACAAATAGAAGAGAAGACGAATCTACTATGTACAAGTTCGTAGGTCTGATTTTGGTCAGGTTATACTGGTAAATATGTGTTCATTGTTCAGGAATCTGTGCCTGTAACAGTGCTTGGTGTGTGTATCGGGGTACAGGATGGCAAGCTACGTCCCACATTGCGTGAAAGTCACAGGATCATATTCTGTATTAAACAGCCGTCCGTTCAGTGACGTCTCATGGGTAACGCGTCTGGTTTTGTTCACGGTTGAGTGTTATGTTTCTGGACGTTCTCTTTCTGGGGCGTTGTCAATCACGAAGGTGTTCTAGTCTTATTTTCGTCATCCGTATACCGTTTCGGGTCTGGTCTAGCCCGTCTGTGGTCTTTAAGGATCAGGGGGATTTGAGAGATTTTGACATTTTTTTTGTCAGGTTGAAATTTGCAAAAGGCCACTAAATTACCAAGGGCGCATTTTTTCATCTCATAAAGATAGGAAACACAATTAAACACAAGAAAATATGACAACTTTTTTTTTAACCAAGTCCGGAAAAATGACTTTGTGGAACAAAATTGATAAAAAATGCAGTCGATTTTTTTAAGTAAAATTTGGAAATTGAAGAAATGTGGTGACTGTTTAACTCACGAATAAAGTTGAATCATCTATTCGTTGAGGTCAAACAAGAATGACCAACTTGAAGTTGTTGGAAAATAGGATGCTACACGTGGTCAAGCAAACAGAATTGTTCGGAAAAATGGCGATTCACATTTCTTCCTGCTCAGGTGGACTTTTTCCGGCCTCGATGAATTTACCCTTCGCACAAAACTTAACACCTGTCAATCAAAGTCCGTCTGAATAAGACAGTCATTCAACATCATGTTGTTGTTTCGTATTGTTGTTGTTGTTGGCACACGGCCGTGAGGGTTAATGTCATTCATCTACACACGTTTACGCTCACCCATTTTCATCGACAAATGCTTTCAGAACACTGCGATCGGAATGCAGAATCATTTAGATCGGAGGGCTACTCACCGAAATTCACTATAATACCATCTTTGTTGTCTAAATTTGATGTAATTAGACGAATGATCTTTTCCCCCTCAATTTCACCAATTATCAAATCTCGCGCGATTTCTCGTGAAGCATGAGGCAGGATATTAGAGTAAGGCGGCTTGAAAAAGTACATCTCCAGGGAGGTATCCAAAAATGATTTTCTGCAATAAAACTGTCGAATTAAATATTTTGTATTCTAAATATCACCATATTTTACTGAATTATGATGCTTCTTTGATGTTTATACATGTTATGGACGATATCTCCGACATGCCTATTTGGGCGTATGAATATTATTCACATGTGATGGGTCACCTTGTTTGGGAAAGAAGCACACTGTGTCACTTTCCGACCTGTGTGATTTCAAAGCGCTGAATTCGATTTCTTTGCCAACAGATGGACTTAATTGTACGTATCTAACTGTGTATTTGTGGAAAAATAAAATTTAATATCTGCTGTAGTTAATTTTCTATTGAATTATCTTTATTTTGTTGTGACATCGCAGGCAAAATGGCCAAATTTCAGTGGTGCTCTGTGTCCACGTGCACAGTTGAATATGTGAGTACGGCCAGGTGCTCGTTGGACCTCCAAAACTTAGTTGGGTCATTTTATTTTTCGATTTCCTGGCCTGTTATAGTATATATTTTCTGAAAGTCGCTTCACGAAATTCGTTGTCATTTTATTACATTTTTGCTTACAAAGGTATTGAAAAAATAAAATAAAAAAATAAAATAAATATATATTTTTTTCATTTCAAGTCTCATGGTATCATTGTGTCATAAAATTTCATCATTATAATGATGAGGGGCGTTTCTGGAAATATAGACTTGGCAAAAGATTTCTAAAATGTCAAATATCCTGATGATCTCCAATTTGTTTTGTCTGTATCCCAAAGAGTTTGTAGAATTCCGTGTTTGTTTTTTTTTCTCTCTCTCTCTCTCTCATTTGCAAATTGTCCGGTAATAAGCGAGTCCATCCAAATCCTTTCTCCGGCAAAATAAAGAGAACCATTGATTTTGGCATGAACGTGAGTAGTATACAAAGGGCAGATAGAGGTCGATTGACCTCAGAAATTTGCATATTTTGTGGAGGACACGTGGAGGTCACACCGCCAATCAGAAGCGAGTATTTTGACCTCTGACCAAAAAGCTACCTCCAGCACAGGAGAGTTCCAAATTTGCATATCACGTGACCCAGGTCAAAGATGTATTCATCCGCGGTGATGCGGTCATGTCTGGCGGTGATTCGGTCGCGGGAAAAACCTTCCGCGGAGAAAAAGTAGTCCCTAGATAAAATGGTCGGATGGGGTCGACTGAGGTATCCAAGTGAAGCTTATGTGAAGGGGCATCTAATGGGCTGGGTGTGGGGTTGACATATCGGCCTTCTGCGCATGCGCGGTGGCCGAAGTGTATGAAAATAGCCGTTTTGGGAGCTAGGGGAGTCCCTCATGGTCCAATGGAGTTGAGTGAGGTATCAAAGTGAAGCCTAGGTGAAGGGGTATTTGATGGCTGGGTGGGTGCATGTAAAATTTTTCCTGAAAAAAAAAAACCGGAACTCGGACTTTATCGAAAAATCCGGGAAAATACCTATATGGGGTATGGGGGATATATAGGTCGCCGGGCTTAACGGGGCTCGCCTATCAATAGAGTTATCTCCCCCTAGTTCCAGGGTGGGTGTATGTAAAAATTTTCCTGAAAAAATACGGAACACGGACTTTATTCTAAATTACGGGAAAATGCCTAGGTTTCCCCATGCTAGGGTCGAGTGTTTATTGTCCCGTGTATCTCCGCAAGAAAACAACAAACAAAATGGCGGCTCCAGGATGGTGCGGGGACGCCCTTTCCCCATCACGGCGTCGACCGTAGCGCCATCTGCACACATTGACGCAAGGGAGACAACTCGTGTGGACCAAGGATATGGAAATAGCCGTGTTGGAGCTAGGGGAGTTACTACTGGTCCAGTGGGGTCGAGTGATGTATCAATGTGAAGCCTATGTGAGGGGGCATCTGATGGGCTGGATGTGGGGTTGAACTAGCGTCATTCTGCGCATGCGCGGTGGTCCAAGGGTATGGAAATAGCCGTGTTGGAGCTAGGGGAGTTACTACTGGTCCAATGGGATCGTATGAGGTATCAAAGTGAAGCCTAGGTGAGGGGCATCTGACTGGACTGGGTGTGGGGTTGACATAGCGTCATTCTGCGCATGCGCGGTGGCCCAAGCGTATGGACATAGCCGTGTTGGAGCTAGGGGAGCTACTACTGGTCCAGTGGGGTCGAATGAGGTATCAAAGTGAAGCATTCGTCAAGGGGCATCTGACTGGACTAGGGGCTCGTGCGTTGTCACCATTCTGCGCATGCGCGGTGGCCCAAGGGTATGGAAATAGCCGTTTTGGAGCTACGGGAGTTACTAGTGGTCCAATGGGGTCGAGTCAGGTATCAAAGTGAAGCATTCGTGAAGGGGCATCTGACTGGACTAGCGGCTCGGGTGTTGTCACCATTCTGCGCATGCGCATAGACGTTTTGGGATGTAGGGGAGTCCCTAATGATCCAATGGGGTCGAGTGAGGTATCAAAGTGAAGCCTAGGTGAAGGGGCATCTGATGGGTTGGGTGTGCGGTAGGAATATCATTCTGCGCATGCGCAGATGCAATGCGGAGCTCTCGTCCAATCAGAAGCGAGTATTTCAAATCCGCCACGGAGCTCTCGTCCAATCAGAAGCGAGTATTTTGACCCGGTGCATTATGGGACAATGGGGTCGAGTGAGGTATCAAAGTGAAGCTTAGGGGAGGGGGCATCGGTTGGGCTGGGTGTGGGGTTGAACTATACCGTTTTAGGTGTATTGAGCTGCTCTACCTAATTTTTATCTATTTTTACATCTTTTCCAGCTGTCAACGGTTACGGTTTAGCGATAATGTTGCCATTTTCTCCCCTATATTTAGCGTTCATAAAACATTCAAGCTATAGTCTGGTGATAATAAAATTTAAAAATCGCATGTCCAACACACACTCACATAATGAAAGCAAGAATCGAACTTGCGACCCCTCGAGATGAAGGATACCCGTCCAGGTTTCATTTTTTTTTTTTGAGGTGTACTGAAATGCTCTCTCTAATTTATGCCACGGTATCTATATTTACATTTATGTTGTACATTTATGATAGAGGTGTATATTACATCAATTCCCTGAGGTTAGAGTTTGATGACTTTTATCCCATTTCATGATTTGTACTGTGGTGTGAGAGCTTTCGCACTCAGACAGATCGACGCCAACCTTTGCGTGCAGTGAGGCCCGGACATGCGGAGGAACGGCGCCAACAAACGGATTTGAAATTGATTATATTCAAATTCAGTACAACTATAATAATATTTATTAACTGTCGTTACACAAACTCCCTTTCCAAGTTATTTGAGTAGATGAATCTTATATAGCAAACATTTAAAATAAGAAAGCGTGTTCTCTTGTGCCGCACACCGACTAGAATGGTTACATTCTCACTCCACGCCGTGCACCCAGCCTGACCCGCTTGACGTTTCTACGTCACAGCCAATCGAGACACCAGAATTCACCACACCCTCTCAGCACATGTGCTCATGACCACGCCCCCGTTGGCGAGCACATGTACTCCGATAACGTGAAGACAGAAGTTTCAAACTATACGCTGAACCGTTTGAAACTATATTTAAGCTAGTTAGAGTGAAAATAAGACCTTTTCATTCTGTTTATCGTGGTGTTGTGGTTGTATACGCATATGTATATGTTATAGTTCTAACCATGTCTTCTTCAAGACCATTTTGAAGAGTCGTGCGTGTGAATCCCGTGAAAATAACAGGCGATTCATTGGGCGGTCCAAGAAAACTGCTGAGCTGTGAGGCTTTGGCCTCTCGAGGCGAAATTATCAAACAAGTTTGATATTTTTCCCCGGCCTGGCGAGGCCAAAAACTCACCAAAAACTGCCCGCACATGGGAGCTAGCCCCTGAGCTGCGAGGCGATACACATGCTCCCTGGTTTGGCCCCGACACCCCAGCGGTTTTCTGCTTTTGAGTTTTTAATTAATTAATTAATTTTAATTAAATTAATTTCGTCGCCCATACGCCCACGTGGGGTGGGTGGCGTGGCAAAACAGAGGATATCTATTTTGCGTTTACCCTTGCCTTTACTTGAGCCATTATTTGCACCTTTCGGCATGTTTGATTAGCCTGGGCCACGTGCTTTCTCGCCCGTGTTTACGTTTCACCGAGCCAGAGCCTCGCTCTGGATATGAACTAATTCACGTAATATGGTGAGACTGTGGGGTAAGTCCCGCTAGAAAATTGTCTTCAAATTGTCTGTTGTTGTGGGAGTATAAAAAAATCCTGGTCAACAGGGGCGCTTATATTTCGTGCGACGCTATGTTGCCAATGCATTGACATTTGAATAGGTTGTCTGCATGGGTTTCAACGCAAGTATAGTACTAAAGGCTAGCTTACCTGATAAACAGTTTAGTCCCGATTGGTATTCCTGGAAACATTCCGTACGCCCGGGCGTTTGATGCATATCTGGGGGCTGTTTTTTTCCTAGGTGGGTATAACACACCATGAAGCCTTCATCACGATGCATTCGTATCCTAAAAAAATATGGGTATCACCACGAATCTCATTCCATATATATTTTTTCGAAATTCACAGATATTTCCATCGGTAAATCCGGTGTTCAGTATACCACATGGATGAAATGAACGCACTAAACTATGAAGCTAATGATTTTGGTCAGCGGCACACACATGCTCCCTGGTTTGGTGTCGACATCCCAGCGGTTTTCTGTTTCTTGGCTTGTCACGGATTTTTTCGAAATTCACAGATATTTCCATCGGTATAAATCCGGTCTTCAGTTTACCACATGGATGAAATGAAAACACTAAACTATCAAGCTAATGATTTTGGTCAGCGGCACACACATGCTCCCTGGTTTGGTGTCGACATCCCAGCGGTTTTCTGTTTCTTGGCTTGTCACGGATTTTTTCGAAATTCACAGATATTTCCATCGGTATAAATCCGGTCTTCAGTTTACCACATGGATGAAATGAAAACACTAAACTATCAAGCTAATGATTTCGGCCAACGGCACACACACATGGTGTCATGGTATCGACACCCCAGCGGTTTTTCGCTTCTGGGGTGTGACGGTAGATGAATTTCTCCCCCCATACACCCACGTGGGGTAGGTGTGGCAAAACAGATGGTATTCAGCCAATGAACTATAAGAAAAAGATATGTGTGTGCATATTAATAAACCACGTTGGCTGTATAGGTCGTAGAAAATGAGCGCCTAAAAAATGAACACATTTCATTACACTGTGTTGCGACTTTGTCGAATTGTTGCGAGTGCACGGGTGACTCAGTGCGTTTTCATATCACGCTTTCACAGAATAGAATATCGGCTTATAAATGTGGGGTGGTGTGGTTAATTCGACAGTCTTCAAGGCCCTCCTTGGAAGTCTGAAAGATTTCTCAGTTTGATGAAAACATTATTTTTCGGCTACAAATAAATAATGCGTGAATTCTGATAGAACGTGAAACAATGTTTTATTCAGGTGAACAATTACTATATATTACGTATACAAGGTAATTTCAATAATACAAACAAGTCAATTCAATTCTTTTTATTGCTCGACTCAATTTACCTGGATACTTAGCAATGAGAGTCCACTGATTTGTTTAGCTGTAGCTGAGTTCCTACATAAAGTGTCTATCTTCCGAAGTGACACCAGCAGTAAGCAAAACAAAATATAAACCAGTAGTTAAAAGACCGTGTATGGTACTTGTATCTTACATGATATATTGTTTAGTGGTATGTATCTCGGGTATGGGGAGGGAATCAGCAAAACGAGGGGTGGGCTGTTTTGATAGGTAATGTTGGAATTTTTGTAATGTTTTGATTGTTGGCTCCTTGCGAGCGCTTTGATTAGCATAAATAAAGTTCTATTCTATTCTATTCTCTCACATATAGAGTATGGCAAATGCCATAATAATAACAAAATAATATAAAAGACAATGGATACAGAGATAAAGCCTGTTACTGTGGCAATATCAATTTGTAAAGAAAGAAGATAGAACTAAGTAGACTCAGCTGGATTGGGCATTTATCTGTTCGTCCCTATATATATTATGTATGTATGTACATCGCTATTTCACCATGTTCTGATGGAGGGTTGAACAGAATTTCTATATACTTTTCTTTGTCCATTGCTGATGTGGCATTATCCTGTATTTGTAGGAGATCAGATAATGGTTTTCTTTTAATATAGAGACTATGCCAGTAAAAATCTGTTTTTCGTCTTCTAGGAGCATCTGCCTGGACTAGTGTAGCGTCCGCATTCAACATTCCGCGCATGCGCAGACAGGGAATTGTGGGAAAAAGGAATGGAAATAGTTTTGGGGTTGAGGTGGGCCACTAGTGGTCTGTTGGAGTCGGGTGAGGTATCAATGTGAAGCACACGTGAGGGAGCATCCGACTGAGTGGGTGTGGGGTAGGAATATCGTCATTCTGCGCATGCGCAGGCAGACCGCAGTATGGAAATAGACATTTTGGGGCCGATATGGCCCACTAGTGGTCCAAATGGGTTGTGGGAGGTGTCAAAGTGAAGATTTTGTCGGGTAGAATCAGAATGGTGTGTTTTTTATTGCAAGTCGAGTCAATCTGCGCATGCACAATTGGGTGTAGTAAGTAAAGTGGCCATTTTGGGGAAGTGAAGGAAAGTATTTGGTGTAGAGATGGACCACTATTGCTCCGAATGCATGGTGTAGGGTGTCATTTTGTAGCTCTCGGGGTATAGACCCCGAATTGTGGGTTGTCCACGTCATCTGTGATGTCAAGGGTGACGTCATCAGGACGAGTAGTAGCGCAAGTGATCATTTTGGGACAATGAAGGCAGGTATTTGGAGTGGAGAGGAGCCATCCTTGGTCAGAATGCGTGCACTTAAACTTGAGGGATAACTCGTGATTTCCCGAAAGAATCCGACAGGGGGCGCCACCAGTTCAAGGCATGTCCGGACATGTACTGGATTGCATCAGCCTTGGCTGTGTGCCAAGTATTGACGACTA
This sequence comes from Hanleya hanleyi, assembly GCA_036873755.1. Classification (NCBI taxonomy): domain Eukaryota; kingdom Metazoa; phylum Mollusca; class Polyplacophora; order Lepidopleurida; family Hanleyidae; genus Hanleya; species Hanleya hanleyi. The sequence continues at coordinate 21,596 of JAVTVY010051882.1, forward strand.
TAGTTCGGTTAACCTTTGACCTTTGTATTCCTCCGCGGTGATGAGGTCATGTCTGGCGGTAATGCGGTCGCCTCCGCGGAGAAAAAGTAGTCCGTAGATAAAATGGTCCGATGGGGTCGAGTGAGGTATCAAAGTGAAGCTTAGGGGAGGGGGCATCTGATGGGCTGGGTGCGGGGTTGAACTAGCGGCATGCTGCGCATGCGCGGTGGGCCAAGGGTATGGAAATAGACGTTTTAGGGTCTAAGTGGGTCCCTAGTGGGCCGATTGGGTCGAATGAGGTATCAATGTCAAGCAGTCGTGAAGGAGCATCCAGTCATGGATAGGTGCATGTAAAATTAGGACACACACACATCACCACCACCACCACCACCACCACCACCGCCACCACCGGGCGTTGACCGCGGTGGAAACCTTTGCGCGCCGGGGTCAAAGGCCAGTTCCGGTCACGTGAACGGAAGCGGAAGTGACCTCACACAGGTCGTATGCAAATGTCACTTCCGAGATCTGAGCTCCACAGGCTTTGAGCTCCAAGAGCTCCGATCCAAGAGCTCTGCCACACGGGAGTTCCCACCACCACCACCACCATCACCGGGCGTTGACGCCCGTCAACGCCCGGTGGTGGCGGTGGTGGTGGTGGTGGTGGTGATGTGTGTGTGTCCTAATTTTACATGCACCTATCCATGACTGGATGCTCCTTCACGACTGCTTGACATTGATACCTCATTCGACCCAATCGGCCCACTAGGGACCCACTTAGACCCTAAAACGTCTATTTCCATACCCTTGGCCCACCGCGCATGCGCAGCATGCCGCTAGTTCAACCCCGCACCCAGCCCATCAGATGCCCCCTCCCCTAAGCTTCACTTTGATACCTCACTCGACCCCATCGGACCATTTTATCTACGGACTACTTTTTCTCCGCGGAGGCGACCGCATTACCGCCAGACATGACCTCATCACCGCGGAGGAATACAAAGGTCAAAGGTTAACCGAACTATAGTCGTCAATACTTGGCACACAGCCAAGGCTGATGCAATCCAGTACATGTCCGGACATGCCTTGAACTGGTGGCGCCCCCTGTCGGATTCTTTCGGGAAATCACGAGTTATCCCTCAAGTTTAAGTGCACGCATTCTGACCAAGGATGGCTCCTTTCCACTCCAAATACCTGCCTTCATTGTCCCAAAATGATCACTTGCGCTACTACTCGTCCTGATGACGTCACCCTTGACATCACAGATGACGTGGACAACCCACAATTCGGGGTCTATACCCCGAGAGCTACAAAATGACACCCTACACCATGCATTCGGAGCAATAGTGGTCCATCTCTACACCAAATACTTTCCTTCACTTCCCCAAAATGGCCACTTTACTTACTACACCCAACTGTGCATGCGCAGATTGACTCGACTTGCAATAAAAAACACACCATTCTGATTCTACCCGACAAAATCTTCACTTTGACACCTCCCACAACCCATTTGGACCACTAGTGGGCCATATCGGCCCCAAAATGTCTATTTCCATACTGCGGTCTGCCTGCGCATGCGCAGAATGACGATATTCTTACCCCACACCCACTCAGTCGGATGCTCCCTCACGTGTGCTTCACATTGATACCTCACCCGACTCCAACAGACCACTAGTGGCCCACCTCAACCCCAAAACTATTTCCATTCCTTTTTCCCACAATTCCCTGTCTGCGCATGCGCGGAATGTTGAATGCGGACGCTACACTAGTCCAGGCAGATGCTCCTAGAAGACGAAAAACAGATTTTTACTGGCATAGTCTCTATATTAAAAGAAAACCATTATCTGATCTCCTACAAATACAGGATAATGCCACATCAGCAATGGACAAAGAAAAGTATATAGAAATTCTGTTCAACCCTCCATCAGAACATGGTGAAATAGCGATGTACATACATACATAATATATATAGGGACGAACAGATAAATGCCCAATCCAGCTGAGTCTACTTAGTTCTATCTTCTTTCTTTACAAATTGATATTGCCACAGTAACAGGCTTTATCTCTGTATCCATTGTCTTTTATATTATTTTGTTATTATTATGGCATTTGCCATACTCTATATGTGAGAGAATAGAATAGAATAGAACTTTATTTATGCTAATCAAAGCGCTCGCAAGGAGCCAACAATCAAAACATTACAAAAATTCCAACATTACCTATCAAAACAGCCCACCCCTCGTTTTGCTGATTCCCTCCCCATACCCGAGATACATACCACTAAACAATATATCATGTAAGATACAAGTACCATACACGGTCTTTTAACTACTGGTTTATATTTTGTTTTGCTTACTGCTGGTGTCACTTCGGAAGATAGACACTTTATGTAGGAACTCAGCTACAGCTGAACAAATCAGTGGACTCTCATTGCTAAGTATCCAGGTAAATTGAGTCGAGCAATAAAAAGAATTGAATTGACTTGTTTGTATTATTGAAATTACCTTGTATACGTAATATATAGTAATTGTTCACCTGAATAAAACATTGTTTCACGTTCTATCAGAATTCACGCATTATTTATTTGTAGCCGAAAAATAATGTTTTCATCAAACTGAGAAATCTTTCAGACTTCCAAGGAGGGCCTTGAAGACTGTCGAATTAACCACACCACCCCACATTTATAAGCCGATATTCTATTCTGTGAAAGCGTGATATGAAAACGCACTGAGTCACCCGGGCACTCGCAACAATTCGACAAAGTCGCAACACAGTGTAATGAAATGTGTTCATTTTTTAGGCGCTCATTTTCTACGACCTATACAGCCAACGTGGTTTATTAATATGCACACACATATCTTTTTCTTATAGTTCATTGGCTGAATACCATCTGTTTTGCCACACCTACCCCACGTGGGTGTATGGGGGGGGAGAAATTCATCTACCGTCACACCCCAGAAGCGAAAAACCGCTGGGGTGTCGATACCATGACACCATGTGTGTGTGCCGTTGGCCGAAATCATTAGCTTGATAGTTTAGTGTTTTCATTTCATCCATGTGGTAAACTGAAGACCGGATTTATACCGATGGAAATATCTGTGAATTTCGAAAAAATCCGTGACAAGCCAAGAAACAGAAAACCGCTGGGATGTCGACACCAAACCAGGGAGCATGTGTGTGCCGCTGACCAAAATCATTAGCTTGATAGTTTAGTGTTTTCATTTCATCCATGTGGTAAACTGAAGACCGGATTTATACCGATGGAAATATCTGTGAGTTTCGAAAAAATCCGTGACAAGCCAAGAAACAGAAAACCGCTGGGATGTCGACACCAAACCAGGGAGCATGTGTGTGCCGCTGACCAAAATCATTAGCTTCATAGTTTAGTGCGTTCATTTCATCCATGTGGTATACTGAACACCGGATTTGCCGATGGAAATATCTGTGAATTTCGAAAAAATATATATGGAATGAGATTCGTGGTGATACCCATATTTTTTTAGGATACGAATGCATCGTGATGAAGGCTTCATGGTGTGTTATACCCACCTAGGGAAAAAACAGCCCCCAGATATGCATCAAACGCCCGGGCGTACGGAATGTTTCCAGGAATACCAATCGGGACTAAACTGTTTATCAAGTAAGCTAGCCTTTAGTACTATACTTGCGTTGAAACCCATGCAGACAACCTATTCAAATGTCAATGCATTGGCAACATAGCGTCGCACGAAATATAAGCGCCCCTGTTGACCAGGATTTTTTTATACTCCCACAACAACAGACAATTTGAAGACAATTTTCTAGCGGGACTTACCCCCCAGTCTCACCATATTACGTGAATTAGTTCATATCCAGAGCGAGGCTCTGGCTCGGTGAAACGTAAACACGGGCGAGAAAGCACGTGGCCCAGGCTAATCAAACATGCCGAAAGGTGCAAATAATGGCTCAAGTAAAGGCAAGGGTAAACGCAAAATAGATATCCTCTGTTTTGCCACGCCACCCACCCCACGTGGGCGTATGGGCGACGAAATTAATTTAATTAAAATTAATTAATTAAAAACTCAAAGCAGAAAACCGCTGGGGTGTCGGGGCCAAACCAGGGAGCATGTGTATCGCCTCGCAGCTCAGGGGCTAGCTCCCATGTGCGGGCAGTTTTTGGTGAGTTTTTGGCCTCGCTAGGCCGGGGAAAAATATCAAACTTGTTTGATAATTTCGCCTCGAGAGGCCAAAGCCTCACAGCTCAGCAGTTTTCTTGGACCGCCCAATGAATCGCCTGTTATTTTCACGGGATTCACACGCACGACTCTTCAAAATGGTCTTGAAGAAGACATGGTTAGAACTATAACATATACATATGCGTATACAACCACAACACCACGATAAACA
>JAVTVY010051883.1:0-27802 GCA_036873755.1 Hanleya hanleyi
AATTGAGGATTTGTCCCCGAAAATATGAAAAGCGGAACACGGACTTTACCCCTAAAATAGAGCCTGATTCGCACATTTGCATCTATACGGGAAAATGCCTATATGGGTACAGGGGTGGTCATTTTGTTGTGGATTTTACTATGGGTTGTGGGGTCTTGTTTTCTTCGTCTCAGCACGTAAAACACGATGGGAAGGGTCTCGGAGCAACGCGGTGAAATTTTTCGAAAAGTTCACGGAGGTCTGGATATGCCCATAGGCCTACTGGCTCAATGGATAGGTCCATACTGGGCAATTCACACCTGTTCATTGCGATATGGGTTGTGGGATCTTGTTTTTCACGTCTCACCACGTAGAACACGATGGGCGGGGTCCCAAAGCTAAGCGGTGAAATTTTTTTAAAAAGTCACTGCGCGCATGCGTAGTGGGTAAATAGTGCTGGGTGGCCGTTTTGGGGTCTAGGTGAGCCCCTATTGGTCCGATGGTGTCGCAAGAGGTCTTATTTTGAAGCTCTCGTGGAGGAGCATCCGACTGGACTAATCTATCGTCCGTTTTCAATATTCTGCGCATGCGCAGTCTGGCCGTTGTATAGAAAGCAGGCATTTTGGGGGTGCGTGTGGGTGTGTTTGGGATAGAGATAAATCACTATTGGTCCAAATGGGTCGTGGGAGGTGTCAAAGTGAAGCTTTTGTGGGGTGGAGTCAGGATACAGGACATATATGGTACAATACAGGACAGATATTGTAAAATACAAGACATATATTGTAAAATACAGCACAGATATGGTATAATACAGGACAGATATTGTATAATACAGGACAGATATTGAATAATACAGGACAGATATTGTATAATACAGCACATATATTGTATAATACAGGATAAATATTGTATAATACTGGACAAATATTGTATAATACAGGACAAATATTGTATAATACTGGACAGATATTGTATAATACAAGACATATATTGTATAATACAAGACATATATTGTAGCACCCGGATCTAAAACCACAGTCCCGGATGTAAGCCAAAGGTCCCCGGATGTAACTGGTCATACATACTTAGATTATTATTATGGACAACATAGATACAGTCTGGTCATACATAATTATCTTATTATTATGGACAACAAACATACAGTTTGGTATGTAATTTCTTACAATTAAGATAAATTCAAAACGATAAATGTGTGAAGCACTAGCCAGGTAAGCTGACTAGCGCCACATCACCGTGATGTATATATCATCAGGATACTGTGTTCTTCCCGCAAGAGTACAAGTACATGGACAAGGAAAATGTACATTGGCAGAGTATATGTATATGGACAGATTACATGTACAGGCACATAGTACATGTATAGGCACATAGTACATCCACATGTACTTTCGCTACTACTCGTACTGATGACGTCACCGATGACGTCACAGATGCTGTGGACATCCATCAAATCGGGGTCTACACCCCGAGAGCTAGAAAATGACACCTCCCACGGCGCATTCGGACCAATAGTGGTCCATCTCTACCCCAAACACACCCCCACGCACCCCCAAAATGACCACTTTACTTACTACACCCAACTGCGCATGCGCAGATTGACGCGACTTGCAATAAAAAGCACGCCATTCTGGCTCTACCCCACAGAAGCTTCACTTTGACCCCTCCCACGACCCATTTGGACCAATAGTGGTCCATCTCTATCCCAAGCACACTCCCACGCACCCACAAAATGCCTGCTTTCTATACTACGGCAAGACTGCGCATGCGCAGAATATTGAAAGTGGAAGATGCATTAGCCCAGTCGGATGCTCCTCCACGAGAGTTTTAAAATAAGACCTCGTACGACACCATCGGACCACTTGGGGCTCACCTAGACCCCAAAACAGCCACCCAGCACTATTTACCCACTACGCATGCGCGCAGGGACTTTTTCGAAATATTTCACCGCTTAGCTCCGAGACCCTGCCCGTCGTGTTTTACGTGGTGAGACGAAGAAAACAAGACACCACAACCCATAGTAAAATCCACAAAAAATGACCACCCCTATACACATACAGGCATTTTCCCGTACAGATGCAAATGTGCGAATCAGGCACGATTTTAGGGGTAAAGTTCCACTTTTTATATTTTCGGAGACAAATCCTCAATTTACATGCATCCACCCATGATTTGATAGGCAGGCCCGATAAGCCGGAGACCGACATTAGCCCTTTTGGACATCGTTGATAGGAGTTTTCCCCTATTGTAGGGGTAAAATCTGTGTTCCGCTTTTTGTATTTTTGGGACAAATCCTAATTTTACATACACCCACCCACTGGTTGATCGCCCTGGAGGAGCGCTTCACTTTGACACCTCACTCGACCCAATCGGTCCGCTAGGGGCCCCTCTCCCCCAAAATGCCCCGGTGATTGCCGAAGATTGCCGGAGAATTTCCCCCAGACTATTTTTCTGTACGCGGAGGCTTTTTCCCGCGACCGCATAACCGCGGCGGAATACATGCCCCAAACGTCACGTGACCGGAAATGACGTCACCATGGCAACCACTTGACCTGCGCAGTGACCTGCAAAAATTGGAACTCTCCTGTGTTCGGAGGTAGTTTTTCTCCCCACTATGCACATTTTTTAGGTCAAAGGTCAAGTTGCGTTAATATCAGTTTTATATACTACTTGCCTGACATACTGATAATTATTCCAGAAAATGGGCTGCGCATTTATAAATGGACTGAAAAGAGTCAAATGACAAAAAAAAATCCGTTATTATCTAAAATATCATTTACAAACCGCACGCCTTTTTCATCCCAGTGACCTAAATGTAGAGCTTTATTATCAATCTTAATTTTTTCGTTGTAACATTTCATTCGAGAAAGTTTGACAGTCCTCTAGTTTTATTTGAAATTCTGTCCAGGCTAGAAGCGTGTCCCTCCAAAATACGTTTTCCATCGTTGGTATAATATTAGTTCTTAAGAATGCTGAACCAACTCCTATTGGGTCTATATTCTTTGGCATATACATTTTCAAAATATTACCCCACTTGGAATTATCAACTTGTAATATCCTAATCCACGATATATTTTGTGCCTGGATTACATATTAACAATAGGGTTATATAAACCGCCATGTTCAAGTGGTTTAACAGAAATTTTTCTCAAAAATTTATCAGGTTTCGAGTTCCAAACAAATTCAAAACAGCGTTTCTGGAATTCATTTATAAGTGGTTCGGGTGGGTTTGGAAGAGAGGAAAATAGATGGTTGAGTTTCGGCAACAACAAGACAAATGACATTTCGTCCCAGTGGAGTCAATCCTATTTTGGACCATATCTTTATGAGTATGACAATATCTTTTAATTCATCTTTGTATTTGTTCAACCTTTTCGGCCAAATTGTTTGTAAACAAAAGACCTAATAGCTTAAAGTCACCTTGTGACCAGTCTAAATTCCATTTAGTACGAAACCACTGAGAAAATGTTGGTACTTGGCATAAAACTGCAATTTAAAAACCAGTCATTTTAGATTTATTTCTCACGCTTCTCTACTCATTTTCGGCCCATTTCAAGGCACCCCCTCGTAATTATTGAGGGTGGAGAGACGAAGTAGTCCTTGGTCTCCGCTCTTTGAGACATTCCGTTCTTTGTGCAAGGCGGGGGTATAGGGGGAGAGGCAAATCTTAATAAATTAATATCCTATCAACGTTCTCCAACAATTGAATATTAATAAGCGTCAATCCTTCCCCCTCCGTGTCATTAATCAAAGATCTTTTTTTTTTATATATTCATAATGGCATTCCTTGAATCAACTCAGAGTCGCTTTCTTGTACAGAATTTTTCTTAGTATGCATGGCGTTGATATTCATTTTGACCGCCATGAAAATCTTGTACCGACAAATACCGTGAACACAAAGCTAGGAAAAAATGTCTCGTTTTGGTGTAGTCATGCGCAGTCATGTACTTCGCTCTATCGCCATCGCTCTATCGCTCTATCGCCATCGCTCTATCGCTCTATCGCCATCGCTCTATCGCCATCGCTCTATCGCTCTGTCGCCATCGCTCTATCGCCATCGCTCTATCGCTCTATCGCCATAGCTCTATCGCTCTATCGCCATCGCTCTATCGCTCTATCGCTCTATCGCCATCGCTCTATCGCTCTATCGCCATCGCTCTATCGCTCTATCGCCATCGCCCTATCGCTCTATCGCCATCGCTCTATCGCTCTATCGCCATCGCTCTATCGCTCTATCGCCATAGCTCTATCGCTCTATCGCCATCGCTCTATCGCTCTATCGCTCTATCGCCATCGCTCTATCGCTCTATCGCCCTATGGCACGATGGCGAAGTGACGATGGCCTCTCTCGGCCACCATACTCTTGCCTTAAATCAGTGTAACGTCGCAACCATCTCGCTTGGGGTCTAATAATACCCCAGCCACCAGTCCGATTTTTTGACTGGATTCGGGGTCGCGCGCACATCGCCGGAAGTGACATCATATATTGTAAAATAGATGTTTGCCGAACATTTCGATTAATTTTCAAGTCTGCATATATACCTATGTTGACGTAGCGTTAAAAGAATTATCTGGAGATTATTTTCCCTCTTTATCTGGACAGAGGATATGAAAAGTAGTTCGCTCATTTGCAAACTGAAGGAGTTGTTCGGCCGGATTCAAACTGAACCGTGCGTACGTGGGTTTTCTCCTATACGTCATAGCAACGTAGTAAAGGCCAACTTCCGTTATTGGAGGCAGGGATGATGAATGATCCTGTGAAATCGAGCATGCGCTGTGGGGAGGATAGTAACGTCAATGTTAGTCACGTGGGTTTGTGTCAGGATAGTGGTTGTCAACATAACGTACTCCTTCCCAAGTATTTAAGGTATGTGATTTGACACTTGGTTCACCGATTTGTCAGTGGAGGAAGATTTATTTTCTGGTCGAACGCGTCCTCCTAAATGATACAGGGCTAGGTGGTCTCTCCTCCTTTAGTGGGGAGAGAACTACTAGGTACCTTAAGAACTATTAATGGCTGTCCTCGTGGAACGAGTCAAGTTCTCCTATATCGGGAAACCGGATTTGTCCCCTTATCTGAACGCAGACGATGTCACAAACTCCGCCTATTCTACAAAATGTTACATGGAGATATACCACATTATTTGTCCGTTCTTGTACCTCCACGAATATCCGATTCAACTGAGTACCCTTTACGGAATGTTGATAACTTTGTTGTGCCCTTTTCCAGGACAGTCCTCCATACAAACTCCTTTCCCCCATCTGTAATACGACTTTGGAATGAACTTGACCGAACAATTCGCCAATCACCATCATCCCTTAGATTCTGTAAGCAACTTCCTTAAATGACCCATGTATTTCGAACTATTACTTTTGCGTACAGCGTGACGCACAGATCATCCATGTTCAGCTAAGGCTTGGCTGCAGTTCTCTCAAATCGCACATGTATGAAACACACATATCAGACGATGCATCATGTTCATGCGATGCAAACCGCGAGGACACCGATCATTTTTACTAGTCTGTCCACGTTACACATACGCGCGGCAAGAATTACTTCAAGGCTTACCTCAAACGATAATCAGCTGTCATGCACTTCTTTTTGGAGAGAAATCATTGTCATTAAATGAAAATACTGATATTTTCAAACCAGTTCATAAATTTTTACTACAATCTAGACACCAATTTTCATATCTCACCAATTCTTCGCTGAGCATGGATAATGTTTCTTGACTATCAACTGTCATTAATATTATAAAATTATTGATGAATCACACTGTATTTAAATATCGTATTGGATAATACTTTTTGTCTGAATGTTGTTATTATTGGGAGAGGAGTTGAGATAGGCTAAGCCTGTTCGCCAATCCCAATTCACCTTTTGTGAATAAATATACGGTTTGAACCAGATTGCATGAGTGGGTTCCGCATTGATCCTGGGGATTCCCCTTCTCTTCCCCCCTGCATGTATTGCTATGCATGAGGACTATAACCCATAAGCTATTCCCGGAGATAACTGGACATTTCCGGAGATGACCAGACATTGCCGAAGATTTCCTGACATTCCCGGAGATTCAGGCAAATCGTCAACCAGAGTATTTGAAGTCAACATGGAACTCAACATGGAACTACTTTCGGTCCGCGGAGGCTTATCACCGGAAGTGACCGCATCACTGCCGAAACTGACCGCCTCACCGCGGAGGAATAGGACCCCAGGGTTACTTTCGGTCAGGTGACCCTGGGGTCTCAAGGTACTCAATGACCTTTGGCCCCACCGCTAACCCGCTGCAAAAGGGGCAAACAAGAGGTAGCTGCTCCTAAACGAGCCCGAAGCTCATCTTTTACTACTACTGTGGAGCCGAAAAGTTGATGTTTTTTAATCTGCCACTAAAGTACCTAGGATTATTTCATTCCACATTTCATTCTACTTTACCGAGGCAACATTGGCCTCCATCTTATCAGATTTTTGGAGATTAGGATTTTTCGAATCCTGTTACTAAAGTTGTATCCAAACAAATTGTTGGTGCTTTTTGTTCGGCGCACTGTTCCCTGTTAGAATGATTGTTTCGAATCTGCCTCCAAAAAGTTTGTCAACTTTGACCCAACAATTTTGTGGTCGAAGAGTATAGGGTCGAGATCTTGACCCAGGAGTGGGCAGATCACTGCAACCCGATATTCTTGGGTCCAAATCGCGGGTCGGGTCGGAATGAGTTACCCAAACTTTTCGATCAAATATTCTAGATTTAGATGCTGAGAAATAATTACCAGCTACAGACTGTTTATTGATAACACTACTTAACTTTATTATTTAAGCGGCGTTTCTAGCCTGTAAGCTAATGTAGCGAAACTTTAAGAAAAGTTAAGAAATTGTCATTTAGAAAATCTCTACTGTATTGAATCAGAGGAGACAACTCCTCTCCTCCAAATCGTGTTGAATGGCAGGGGGAAATACTCTGCTTTGCAAGCCTGATCGTATTTAAACTCCAAATGGAGAGTAATTCCGCGAGGGGAGGGGGAGTTGTGTGGAGCTCATGGGTTTGTGCTATTTTGGCAAAGATATAACTCAGTTCAACTTACAAATGGACGGTTTTCTTCTGATCAAAAGAAATATTGCATCCAGTGTTATTAGATATCTATTCCTGGAAATCAAGCGTAATGGCTATCAAAAAGCGAAGCTCGACGGACGTTCCCGTGTTTAGCATTCGACACCGAAGTCACTGCGCAGACCGCCCAGGCCAAACAGGGATAATAGAATATCATTGATATCTGTCTATACAACTCCAAGAAAACAAAGGTTGTACCGACGTGTGTACCATTAAAAATTCACAATAATAAAAGAAGTGTAACTTTTGACAAAAAAAAATATTTGTTTCACCCCACTTTGTCAAGAAGTATTTCTCATTAAATTGCTGTCTTTCATATGGGTGTTTCCAGTGATATTTCAGGGAATTCTTTCAGATTTCTGATGAATGAATGACCATATAACAGTGTTTTACTTATTCACATTATTACAAGCAGACGACAATTATCCCCGCGTTGAAATGAAATTTACACGTGTACACGGACAATTCTTGTTGCATAATGTCGTGAAGGGAACTACGATAACAGGCGTTTGGCGTCAATGTTTTCGGTAAATAGAAATACTCGGGTATTATATATCATTTCATTTTTCGTAGCTCTTCAGTTGCCTGCATTTCACTGCTAAAATTTAACATACGCATACATTCAGCTACTCTAAAGTCTCTACTGAAAAAAAATGTATTCGTGTACCATATACTGTAAAAACTGGACATCTTGGACTTGGATAGGAGTCTAGATACATTAACAACGTACCGGTAAAATTCGTGGCGGTAGAGGACTCTTCAATCCCAACCAGAATGAAAGGTGTTGAGCACAACACTTAGAAATTATGTTGAGCCATTGTTGAGTCAACATCATTCTATGATGACCAGCCTTCAGATGTCGAACACAGGCGTTGAATCAACACCATCTTTCTGGCTGTGGAGCTTCCGTCTATATCCCGAAATAGTTATCTAACTCGTTCCAACACGTTCATTTATAGGTAGCATGTTTAACAGTTCCCATCTCTCGTCGAGGCGAAACGTTTTCTAAAAAACTTTTCGATTTGATAATCAGAGTAATTTATTGGCAGATGCCCAATAAAGGGCAATTAATTTACCAGCCATCGAAATCAAATCAGAATATAGCACATCAATTTTACTACTACAAGAAGGCATTGGGAGACGCCTGAAAGTGACTGTATAAAACAAAACAGATTTCCAATTCAACATGTCCGTATATTCAGCCTCGGTCATGAGCAGGAGTTTTATTTTCATTTCTCAGTGAGCATGAATATGACGACATATTTACAACTGGGTCATTTGGTTTTATCCGTAACTCTGACCGTCTAAGCTCTCAACAAGAACGTGCGTTTGCCATCATGCAATTGTCTGTCTGTTATCGTTGTTCACTTAAGAAATAATGTTTTCAGAGGCATGCTAAATAGTTATTTTACGCAAGGATAACTTTCCCACTCTAACCGTGCGTAAAATAACGATTTAGCACGCCTATGAAAACATTATTTTCCATTCTACTGCACTACTCAAATTGATTATCATGAAAGATGGGAAAATTTGGTAAACGTTCACAACCTTTCTGCCCTTTGTTGAAATGTGCCTTCCGCCTCAGTTGGCCGCGTGCCAATATCAATGGACGAGTTTATGCCACCTGATACTGTGTGAAAGATACATGCATACAAGCCTATTCGTGTGTCATTCTTAATCAATTTCACGATGGAACCAACAGTTAAACTTGAGACAGAAATTTACGGCTTTATTAATAATATAAAAACGAATGTAATACCTTTAAATATCCGTATTCCCCATTTCGTTTGCCTGTCGGTCCCTGGTTCATTTCGTTTGTTAGCCAGATATCGTCAGCGGAGGCAAATCTACCTTTGTTCAGCTGATCACACTTGTGTTGTGTCTGCATTTAAAACTGCAAGAAGAGATTCATCATCGGAGTGGAGTCTATCATGAACTCTTCGATCTCCGCTTCTCTAGATAATTCGTATCTGAAAGCACGTCTTGTTTCTCCTGTTGATCTGTTGCTTATTGTGTAACACTCGTATGTCCCAATTGATTTATAAATATCTGCGATTATACATTTTCTGCCTTTAAAATAAACTAAAGTTCCGACTTGTAGGGTATCCATTCTATTTGTTTATTGGGTTGTAGGCCTATAGGCAGACGCGAATTTGTCCTGCCATTTATCACCAGCTCTGTGAAATGGATTCTCCCAAGTGAACACCTGTGCGTGTCAAGATCACGGGTGTAGATTTCATACGTCACAAAGTTCTTAACCGTGCTAAATCGTCTAATAATTGCACGGTTATCAGTGTGTAATAGGTGTAAGTGTTATAGAATTTAATTATTAAAATACACGTGGGTGTGCTACCTACAATTACATTCTGCGGTCCAGTATCTGGACTTGTTCATCATGCTATAACAAGCAACAGTAATGAATAGGTTGTAATTTGTGAAAAACATGCGATGATCTGGATTAATTCAATCATCTGATGGTCTGATCCATTCAAAGTCTACGGTCGGTGTGACTTCGTGACTAGGTCTCACATATATTAACATTGAAGTGACAGCTATATAATTTTAGATCCAGCTCTGCCAGGAACAAATGCACTATAAGTCTATATATACCGGTACTTGAAATAATTTATTAGACTAGCTAGAATGCATTGGCCACTACCTTGATTATAAAATCGTAAAACTGTTCAAAAGAACATTTTATGCAGTGCTATGCACGATGAGACATGGAACTGTTCAACCCGAACACGGCGAGGTTTGAGCGAGGGTCGATGTTTTACGTTAGTAGTAGGGAGCAAGCATTTCGAGTAAGGTTTTCCAGGGAGGTAACTCTTGGTCCCCTTTTTTCCAGGTTAAAGGTATAGGGCACGCCCCATCGCCTTTCACCTCTGGGGCGCCAGGGGGCGCCACCAGCTCAAGATCACGTGGAGGTCAAAAGTAGTTCCGGCAACCTGTAACCTTTGTATTCCTCCGCGGACAGAAAGTAGTCTCAGTGGGTTTTTCCCACAATGTCGTGGGTGATCAAATTCTCCGGCAATCTCCGGCAATCTTCAGGGGTGAGAGGGGTCCCTAGTGTACCGATTGGGTTGTATGAGGTATCAATGTGAAGCATTCGTGAAGGGGCATCTGATGGGGTGGGTGTGGGGTTGAAATATCGTCATTCTGCGCATGCGCGGTAGACCAAGGGTATGGAAATAGACATCTGATGGGGTGGGTGTGGGGTTGAAATATCGTCATTCTGCGCATGCGCGGTAGACCAAGGGTATGGAAATAGACGTTTTGGGGTGTAGGGGAGCCCCTAGTGGTCCGATGGAGTCGAGTGAAGTATCAATGTGAAGCCTATGTGAGGGGGCATCCCACTGGGTGGGTGTGGGGTTGGAATATGGTCATTCTGCGCATGCGCGGTAGACCAAGGGTATGAAAATAGACGTTTTGGGATCTAGGTGAGCCACTAATGAGCCGATAGAGTCGTATGCGGTATCCATGTGAAGCCTATGTGAGGGGGCATCCCACTGGGTGGATGTGGGGTCGAAATATCGTCATTCTGCGCATGCGCAATAGACAAAGGGTATGAAAATAGACGTTTTGGGATGTAGGTGAGCCCCTAATGAGCCGATGGAGTTGAGTGAGGTATCAATGTGAAGCCTAGGTGAGGGGGCATCCGATTGGACTAGGGTCTCGGCCGTTGTCCACATTCTGCGCATGCGCAGACAGGGAATTCTGGGAAAAGGGTGTGGACATAGACGTGTTAGGGTTTAGGTGAGCCCCTAATGATCCTATGGTGTCGTATGAGGTCTTATTTTGAAGCTGTCATGAGGGAGCATCCGCCTGGGCTAGTGTGTCGTTCGTTGTCAATAGTCTGCGCATGCGCAGCCTGGCCGTAGTATAGAAATAGACGTGTTGGGGTTTAGGTGTCCACATTCTGCGCATGCGCAGACAGGGAATTGTGGGAAACGGGTGTGGAAATAGACGTTTTTGCGGTCTAGGTGGGCCATGAATGGTCCGATGGAGTCGAGTGAGGTATCAAAGTGAAGCATTTGTGAAGGGGCATCCAGTCATGGATGGGTGCATGTAAAATTAGGGGTATGACGTCACTTCCGGTTTGGATGAATGGGGCGTAACCTGGGAACATGATAGGACATGTACCGACCTGTCCGTGGGGGTCCGACGTCTACCTCATCGTCAATGACGATCACCTGGAGCTGGTCCAAGACGCACCGCAGAAGGTGAAGATTTTGTTATCGCTATCAGGCTGGACTCTATTGATACGATTGTTACAGGGAAAAGAGCCCGAAAGGGATTTCATGCACGTGGAAGTCGGCGTGCACATACGCACTGCTGGAGAGGATTCCCTTTTTCCCCGGTTGGAACAGAGTGGAGATACCTATATCACACTCTGTCCACCCTTATGGATGGCACTGAAAGATGTACTCCCCGAGGTGGATGACTTACTACACCCCGAGGTGAAAGAAGGGACTGTGGCTACCCGGAGGCTTACACCTGGCTGCACCCTATTGTTGTACCCCAAACGAGTGGACCTCATCGATAGCGGACTTAGGTGTTGGTGTACGCCTGAACCCAAAGCGCACGTCTCTTTGTCACCGGAAGGATGGACTACCTTGAAACGGGTGTTGTTGGGTGACCTGCACGGTGATAGCATTCACCTGTGTGGCGACGTCTACATTTTCTGCGGTCCCTTTTTCGCTCGACTCCTCTGTCTGAACGACGGTGGTTTTACCATGGACCCCGATCTATGGACGGCTTTGGAACAAGTAGTCCCCATTGTCGATAAGGTACTATCTCTATAGGAGCCACATAACCAATCAGAATAGTACGTATCACGGACTACACCCGTAGAGCTACATCTAGGCGCGCATGTGTGACATGGTCTATAAAACACGTCCCTCTGGATCCCACACCTTCATTTCTACGGTTGCAGAGCCATGACGGAGATCCAGCCCTATGCGACTCGCATTTTACAGCATGCCACCGTGGTTAATTCACTCACGGGTTACCGAGCAGTGGTCCGGTCCATGTTTGCAGATGGCGACGACAACGAGGGGCGACGCCAGATCCTGAACGAGTTCACAGAAGCGGTCCTCGACAGAGTGCACTCGATGGAGAGGTGTGCCATCACTCACCACTACTGGACTATGACAGCCATCCTTGATGCTCGGGCTATGGACCACGAGCGCTCACGCCGGAACCAGCGACGGCTGGTTGGCCTCACAATAGTCTGTGCCCTATTGACCCTGGCGCTGTGGCATTGACAGTGGGACCTCACCATAAATACGAGGGTCAGACAGAGTGTGTGTCATTCACCGTTCGTCATTGGATCAAGCATGTCACCAGTCCTACGAGCCATCCTTCCTCTTACACCCCGGGTGGGGTTACACGTCTATGAAGATAAAGTCACCCTCGTGGAAGACCGTGGAGATGTTTGCTGGTCGCGCGCTGAGACCGTATCGAATACGGTTACGCTACACCATGACGGCTGGACCAAATTTAAACGGGTGTTGAGTGGTGAGCTCGACGGAAACCTCATCCACATAGACAATGCCATCTACGTACACCGCGGACCCTTCTTCCCACGCCTGGGCCGTTACCAAGACCCTACGCGAGGCTTCACCCTAGACCCCGATCTGTGGACAGCCTTCGAGAAAGTGGTGCCCATCGTGGACCAGCTGTTTACACCGGACGAGCGGTCATCAGACGAGTTGGAGTGGGTTCGTGCCCTGAGAGAAGCGGCGGCAGAACCCAATGAACAAATGTCTAGCCATGAACCAGACGACGATGCTATTGATTACCCGGCTAGACTCAGTCAGCCCAGTGACATGACCACCCGATCCTTTGATCTCACGGGGTTCTCCCTATAAATACGAGAGACAGTCAAATCTGGTACCATTCACGTACTGACCATGACGGAGCATATAATACTGGCGTATCTCAGCTTGACCCCTGAGGTTTTCCTGCACGTGTATGCGGATAAGGTCGATATCATGGAGGAGGTGGGAGACATCTGTGATGCGGACCCTACACAACCGTGCCCGGCTCACATTCGTCTGTCCCGGGAGGGCTGGACTAAATTCAAACGGGTGTTGTCTGGTGAACTGGACGGCGACCTCATCCACTTGTGTCACGATGTGTACATCCGACGCGGCCCTTTCTTTGCTCAATTGGCTCGGCTAGATGGGGGTACAGTGCATTTTACCCTTCACCCTGATCTATGATCTGCATTGGAAGATGCCGTAGTAGATGTGGATCAAGTGCTTATCAAGCGGTCATCAGACGAGTTGGACTGGTCATTTACCATGGACACTGTGGAAGCCAACGAAGAAAATCAGAAAGAAACTCCAGCCCAAGATATACCCGTTATAAATAAACGATAGACAATCATTTGTCACCATGAAGCGCTGGGAGAAGGTGTTGGATAACTTATACTACAGTCCCGACAGTCCGGCGGCCTATAGTGCATTGTCGGCTCTCTATCGAGCGGCCAAACCCCAGGGATACAACGTGCCCAAGTCCGAGATTGGTTAAGAAAACAAGACACCTATACCTTACATCGATCTGTCCGTCGCCATTTTCTACGGAACCGGGTCATCGTGGGAGGAATAGATGCCCAGTGGCAAGCGGATTTGGTCGATATGAGCGCCTCTGCCAAACACAACGATGGGAATCGGTACATCTTGACGTGCATCGATATCCTGTCGAAGTATGCGTGGGTGGTACCCATCCGGACGAAAACGGGGGCGAATCTCATAACGGCGTTTTCAAAGACATCTTCAAGACCGGGCGCAAACCTTTGTATTTGCAAACCGACGAAGGCACGGAATTCCTCAACAGACCGTTCCAACAGTTTTTGAAAGCCCAGAAGGTGTTTTTCTTCCATACGTACAACGACACCAAGGCTTCCGTGGTGGAAAGGTTCAACAGGACATTCAAAGGCCGCATGTATAAATATTTCACTTATAAGAATACAAGGCGGTACATCGATGTTCTCCCGAAACTTGTGAGTGGTTACAATCGAGCCTATCATCGGAGTATAGAGAGAGCCCCCATTACCGTGACCCAATGCAATGAAACCCAAGTCCGGCGTGTCTTGTACCCCAGGCAATCGCAGCGAACGACGAAGGCGGTGTACAAGGTCGGGGACCCTGTACGGATCAGTAAAGTCAAAGGTCAATTTGAGAAAAGTTACTTGCCCAACTGGAGCGATGAGCACTTCCTGAGTAAACGGCGCCTACCCCAACAGCAGCGAGTCTATGAACTGGAAGATCTTCAAGGGGAACCGTTGCTAGGGACGTTTTACGAGATGGAATTACAGCCTGTCGTAAAAACACAGCAAGGCTACTACACGGTGGAGCAGGTTTTGAAAACGGAACGTCGACGTGGCAAACTGTTTCATTTCGTCAAATGGCAAGGCTGGCCCAGTTCCTTCAATTCCTGGGTCGCTGCCAACCAGGTGAAACGACTATAAAGCCAGACACCAATACCGTCATCCTTCATTCCACGTTCGACCACGGTGCTATGGACAAGCAGCAGCTGCCTCTGAACACAGCGTCTCCCAAAACGCGAAAAGCGCAAGTGGGCTTTGTGGTGATATTGCTAACCCTGCTGAGTGTGTTGTACGGAGGTGTGTTTTACGACGTAGCCTATGTCAGCACGTTACTTAACCAATTGAGAACACCAGCCACCAGTGAAACCGGTCTACAGATAGCACCAGTCAACCCCGTATCGAGCCCAGTCACCACCACACCCCGTGTACAAGCCACGTCGAGCTCCACACCAAGCTCCACACCTACACCAAGAACACCCACCACGTCTGAAAACCCACCGGATTTCATCCCTCACAGTGAACAGACAACGACGACCGACGTTATACCCACCACCATCATCACTCACAGTGAACAGACAACGACGACCGACGTTGTACCCGCCACCACCACTCCAGTTCACTCGTACCAAATTTACAAGAGCGGGTTACCACGACAGCGCATACAGCTCGAACCATGGACCCTCGGTGGCAGCATCCCTTCACTTGCGTCATCGCAGGACCGACGGGCTCTGGCAAAACGCACTTCGTCAGGAAGCTCCTTCAACACGCCGACAGCATGATCACCCCACCCATTGCCCGAGTCGTGTGGTGTTACGGAGAATGGCAGCAAGCGTATGCAGCAATGCCCCACATCACGTTCGCGGAAGGCCTACCCAACCTGGCCGATTTGGAACCCGACACCTTGGTGGTTCTGGATGATCTCATGGCGGAGACGGATGCGCGGGTCACCCAACTCTTTACCAAAGGCAGCCACCATCGACGGCTCAGCATCATCTACATTGTGCAGAATCTGTTCAGTAAGAACATAGGAACATCAGCTTAAATGCCCACTACCTGGTGGTCTTCAAAAACCCGAGAGATACCACTCAACTGCTGCACCTGGCGAGACAGATGTATCCCGGCCGCACATCGTTTGCGTTGGAAGCCTTTAAAGATGCCACAACCCCTCAGCACGGGTATATGCTCTTCGACCTCAAGCAAGCCACCCCCTACCACCTTCGACTACGGACCGGCATCTTTCCCGGAGAGGCCCACCACGTGTACGTGCAAAATTAATGTAAACACACCCACAGTGGCTCCCCCAGCTGGAGTGTGTGTTTGATGATGGGGATAATAAAAAGAATGAATACCACAGCATGGTTGACTTTGTCTCTGTTCTCTGAGGTAGATAAAAAGGGCAGAGTTGTGGGTTCTGGCATTAGTTGTACAAGATGTCTGCGCGAGTACGGAAGCACGCTCCCACGCTCCGTGTATTGAAGACGGCCCCACCCGAGTTGGTCCGAACCATTGTACGCGGTGCGGACCCTGACCGTGTACGCTGTCTGTGCGAGATCGGGTACAACCTGTTAAAAGGCAACGTTCCACTGACTCCGGCTCAGAAGATCAAGTTGGCCAAGCATAAGACAGGTCTCCGAACCTTAGTCCAGAAGCGGGTCCCTCAAACACAAAAGAAAAAGGTGTTACAGAAAGGCGGCTTTCTCGGTGCCATCTTAGCACCGTTGGTCGCTTCCGTGTTGGGTCCAGTATTGCGTGGACTCTTCGGCCGACAATGAACCACACGAAAAAAATGGTCCTCGTAGAACCACGGTTCCTTCAAAACCTCCAATCGCCCTACCCTGTCCCACCTACGGTGAAGACCATAAACACCCTCGATGGAGAGATGCAACAGATCTTACAGAGACCGGGGTTAAGCGACAGTGAGAAAGCACAACGGTACAATGAGACGCTTCAACGGTACATGACGTTCATGGACCAATACAAAACCTTCTCTACCCCACCACCACCACCACCACCACCACGTGACACACCGCCGACCTCAGCACGGCTCCAACAGCCGCCATTACCAGGGGTACCACCCACAGCCCCACAGTGGGTGGAAGACGAAGTGCTGAAGAGTGTACCTGCCTCGTTCAAGAAACAAGCTGGCCTGGTATTACAACGGATGAAACAGAATCCCAACATGACTTGGAATGATAAAGGCGAACTCCTGGTACAGAATCAGGTGGTCCCCGGCACCCACATGACGGATTTAGTGAATGACCTGATGCGTAAACGCAGGTCGCACACGGATCCTCGAGGATGGGAGGTCTTTGCTCAAGGCTTGAAAGACATGCATGTACCACAGGAATTGGTGGGGAACACCCACCGCTGGGCCTTTATGCAGCGAACCCAGCAATCGCCGAGTGGCCCACTACCTTCTTGGGAATCCGAATGGGAACCGGAGTCACCCCCCAAAACACCACCACAACAACGGGCACCTTCTCTTCAGACCTTTAAAAAACCATCCTTGATCAGGACACCCCACATCTCCAGAGCCGTGACACGTAGCAAGTCAGCGCGACGAACACGACGCCGGACACAACCGCCCAAGGCCTGGAACACCTATTAAAACCAACAGCAGCAGCAGGACAGCTCAGTCGCCATGTTTTACCTCACCCTACCCAGTACCAGTTCGCTGGATGTGTTTCCTGACAACACCTTGGCCAAGTACGTGACCCAGTTACCGCAACCGTTGCGTTTACCTGGGCGCTGGGAATGTGGCCTCGTGGATATCCAATACCCTTACTCGTGGTACAACGTGCGAGCCAATGCAGTGTGGTACGAGGTGACCTACGAAGGAAAAGACACCCGACTCACCCTCCCCGAAGGCCAATACGATACTCCCAAGGACTTCATGGGTGGGCTGTCAAGACTGTTGCATTATAAGGCTCTACGGGAGGTCACGAATACTTCAAGACCCATCAAAGCCTATCCCTTCAAGAATCACGTGGACTTCGATTACAACGCACACAACGACAAGGCACAGCTTATCGTCACTGCCAACGCGAGTGTCGTACTGAGTCCTATCCTACAGCAAATGCTGGGTTTCGATCTACAGACGTTCGCTGGTCCCATCGCCCACCAAGGCGAGATCCCGATGGATATGAAGTCGGGTATGTACGGACTCTACGTCTACTCGGACGTAGTCGACAACCACATCGTGGGCGATATCAACACACCTCTGTTACGGGTGGTCCCCATTAAAAAGAGATATGGAGATCAAGTCACCCACAGTTTCAACCACATGCTCTACCTGCCCGTACGACAAACCGACATCAACACGATCACGGTGGATATAAGAGATGACACGGGACGACCGGTGGCATTCGAACACGGGAAAGTGGTGCTGACACTTCATTTTCGACAAGCACGTGCTCCCCACTTTGTATAATGAAGGTGCCTTACGAGTGCGATGCACGCAGCTATATGGACTATTATGCCCAACAGGACAGCTCAGTCGCCATGTTTTACCTCACCCTACCCAGTAACAGTTCGCTGGATGTGTTTCCTGACAACACCTTGGCCAAGTACGTGACCCAGTTACCGCAGCCGTTGCGTTTACCTGGGCGCTGGGAATGTGGCCTCGTGGATATCCAATACCCTTACTCGTGGTACAACGTGCGAGCCAATGAAGTGTGGTACGAGGTGACCTACGAAGGAAAAGACACCCGACTCACCCACAGTTTCACTCACATGCTCTACCTACCCGTACGACAAACCGACATCAACACGATCACGGTGGATATAAGAGATGACACGGGACGACCGGTGGCATTCGAACACGGGAACGTGGTGCTGACACTTCATTTCGACAAGCACGTGCTCCCCACTTTGTATAATGAAGGTGCCTTACGAGTGTGATGCACGCAGCTATATGGACTATTATGCCCAACAGGCCGGCGGTGGCTTTCCGGTATTTAGTGGTGCACGCATGCAACGAGGACATGGACTGGGGAACATACTCGGGAGCATCGTCAAATCGTTCCTGCCGTTGGTGACGCGTGGGGTGAAAGCAATCGGCAAACAAGCGGTACGCAGTGGACTGCAAGTCGCCGATGATGTCTTGGGGGTTCGGCACCCAAAGAAGCCTTGAAACGGCGGGCCAAAGAAGCAGGAGGCGTCTTGGTGGCCAAAGCACAACGCACCGTAGGGAATAAAAGACCTGCACCACAGAGACCACGCACCAGTCGACGACCGACCCAGCGACGACGCACATCGAAGACCCAGGATATCTTTTCTGTCCTTGATCCACGCAGAGTCCTGTCCCTCCACCAACAGTGAATTTGATTTGTGGACCGTCCCGCCCACACAGACCAGTGCCGAACAAGGATTATGGGTGGAGCATCTCCCGCTCTCCAGCATCAACGAAACAGGGCCCATCGAGTTCACCATCAGTAATGCGTATACGACCTATGTGGATTTAGCCCATACATACTTGTATGTGAAAGCCAAGATCGTCAATGGAGATGGCTCCAGAATCGTGGACCAAGCAACGGTGGGCACTCGATGTTTCAACAGGTGGATATATTTCTCAGCGACAAACTCATCAGTGACTCGACCAACACGTACCCCTATCGAGCCTACATCGAGACGCTGTTGTCGCATGGGCGAGAGGCTAAAAAATCTCAACTTCCGGTAAGATGGCGGCATGACCACACGCTGAGTGAGGAGTGCTCCTGAGATAGGACGAAGAATGCTGGATTTCTGAAAGTAATAGTCCGTTTGGGATAAAATAACTAATTTATATAAAAGTCTAGATGCCTCCAAAGTCTCAGAAAAAGAAAAGAAAAAATTCGACGCCGGGAATAACTACTTATATGCGGCTACGCAGTGACGGAGCTAGTCCCGAAGAAGAAATTGAAATTCCCGTGCAAAGCGAAGCCGTTGAAACCCAGACAAGTGTGCCGGCCAGTTTTGACTATTCAAAATCTACAATGGATGAACTAAGAGATGAAATTAGAGTAATGTTTGTGGACATGGAAAAGCGTATCCTACAGAGGATGGATGAACTTTTAAAAGACAAATTTGAAGGGGTTGAAAATAAGGTCACGCAGTTGGAAACCAAGATGGCGGACCAAGAAAAGACTCTCGAGTTTCTCCATAGGGAGATCGAAGATTTGAAAACGCAGTTGCGCCTCCAGAAAGCTGAATCCGATTTGTCTGTGAAACGTCTCGAGGACCAACTGACTATTAAGGAGATTTATGACCGAAAACGAAATTTGCTTCTGTTTGGCGTTCTGCTAAATGGCATTTCACCATATGAAGAGGATACTGAGAGTGTGGTGCGTAAATTCCTTGTCGAATCGTTAAAATTCCGTGAAGATCGTGCCAAACAGATGTTATTCGTCGCTGTTCACAGACTTCCAAGCAGAAAACCCAAGGTGGATGACAGAGGTAATATCCCGCCTATTATTGCCTTTGTCAAGTATAAAGATAAAGATGATGTCCTAGCTGCTGGGCCAGAGTTGAGGGGCACAAAGATTAGTGTGCGCACTGACCTCCCAGGAAAATTGAAGGAGAGAAGAGCAGCCCTATACCGTGAGGCATACACTATCCGGCAGGAGACGGGTGTTAAAACGCGGGTACGCCTGGTTGGTATCGAGCTCTTTTTAGAATCAAAAAAGAATGGAGGAGACTGGACGCGTGTGAAAACCTGAATGATAAAATCTAACTGTGGTTCTGTGTCACCACTCGAGCGTAGAACTAATTATGCTCGGATATGTAAATCCTGTCTCTTGACTTTAAGATAAAGTTTAAGATAAAAAGGGCAGTAGTCTATATCTCAAGTAAATAATACTAATAGGTCAGAGACCGATCATGATGTTTAAACAAATTCAGTTTATCTACTTATTTGATTAAATGTACATGATAATGAACTTGGAATAAACTCGGTCTGGATTTCAAATGGAGGAGACTGGACCCAAGTGAAAACTTAGAAAAACAATTCAGTTGTGACTTTGTCACCTTTCAAGTACAGAACTGTGCTCAGATATACATGCATATCCCTTTTCTTAACATAGACATGATAGAAATGATCTGAATTTTCGAGGAAAACTTATGCCGTCCAGGACTGTTCCCCGAAGAAGACTATAATGGGACTGGTGTATGAAGATATATAGTATGCTTATTTAACTAGTCGATTAAATTTACTTGCCATAATTTGCTAACACATTGTGCTCGGCATAATGTGACAAAGCATCTTTATCACTAGGACAATCCGATAATGCAATTTCTTTTAATGATTTGACGATACTTGAAGTAACTTAAAGTGTACAGAGTTCGGTCGAATGCAAATTTCAGTTAATAACCTCGGGTTATGAAATAGTAGCCTATTTATTTAATTTATCTAGTGAGTTATAAAAAAAAGAGAGGAGATTTTGATAAATCTTTTATGGATTGAGATTGAAAATGCTTTTGGGGAGAAATGACTTGATGGAATAATATGTAGCTTGATTATATGAATGACCTGATTAGTTGTCTAAAAGTATATTTTCGCAAAGCAATTCTTGTTTAAACAACTTATTCCAGGAATAGCATGATCAAATAATTTACTGACCCCTTCATAAAATTGAGTTGGGGTGTATGATATTGTGTAAATCTATAGGGTTCATTGCTCATTTAATACAAATATGACTGTTAACTCACATTTGATTGGAGATAAATTAATTTTAGACAGTTATCTGAATAAGTATAACACAAACTAACTGAATGCACTGTAAATATAATAATTTATAGATCTATACATTATTAAATTAATTACAGTTAATTATAAGTTATGGTATAATTTGGATACTACTTATTTAGCATGATATGCTACTCCAAACTTGCCAATTATATTGTTATGATTGATGGTTATGAGCATTTTAATAATTAGGACGAAATAGAATCAGATTGGAGTAGATAAATTGATTCTGTTCAGAGGCGGAAATTTGTTTAGGTGAATGTATTTTCTGTGACTGCCTGAGGCTCCACTGATCTGATTCCTGAAACATTTGAATGGCCCAAGCAATGCTCATTACCCCGCATTGTTTATGTTAAGTACTATATGTATTCTTGATTGTACTACGTGCGTGACAAACTGTCAGTCATTAGGATGATGCACAGTGTAATGTTTCTGGACAAATAACCAGTCTACGTACTTATTCTTTTTGACTTATAACGTTAAAATGGATATAGACAGTGTATATGGCTATAAATAATGTAAATTTGGTGTTAGTCCCTATTGACCTACAGTATCTTCAACTAGTTGTTGAAGGGGATATACTGTGTGTTTGAGCCAAGTATGTTTTGGTGATTTAAGGCATTCGGCGCCCTATGTCATTAGAGAGCCGTCCTCTCACTCTGCAGATTATTGGAAGAATTGATGTTTTTTAGGGTGAGCCTATATTTTTTTACTTGCATGTATGTATTATTAAGTACAGAAAAAGGTCCAAAAGAGCACTCAACATATATTTGCATGATCGGTAGGGTATATGCAACTGAGAAGATTGGAAAATGGAAAATGTTAAAATAATAAGTTTTAATTGTCAGGGTCTTAATGGAGGTCAGAAGAGGCAGGATGTTTTTCATTATCTTAGAAGTAAAGATTTCTCTATCTGTTGCTTTAATACAAGATGTTCATTTTCCCGAAAGCCTTGTTAGTCTAGTCGAAAGCGAATGGGGATATAAATGTTATATAAGCCCATCAGCAAGTAATTCCCGTGGGGTGGCAATCTTATTTAATAACAATTTTGAATTCAAAGTTGAGAAAGAAAAAAAGGATGCAGAAGGGAACATGATAGCCTTATCCCTGTATATAGGGGGCTATAATAGAACTCTGATAAACATATATGGGCCAAATAATGATGACCCAACTTTTTATAATAAGGACATTAAATCAACACTCGATGATTTTGAAAACCCTTTCATTATTATATGTGGAGACTGGAATATGGTACAGGATCCCCAGTTAGACTATTATAACTATGCGCACGTGAACAACCCTAGAGCCCGCCAGGTAATGCTTGAGATGATGGCTGATATGAATCTGGTGGATCCCTGGCGATCTCAACATCCAGAGGCACAAAAATATACATGGTTTCGTAAAAATCCGCGACAGGCTGCTAGGTTGGACTTTTTCCTTGTATCGACTGAGCTAATAAGTTTCTTTGAAAATACAACTATTCTGCCAGGATACCGATCAGACCACTCTATTGTACTAAATGATGTTAAGTTCTCGGAGACAAAAAAGGGAAAAGGTTTTTGGAAGTTCAATGTTTGTTGAGGCAGTGAAGACTATTATATCCGATACAGTAGCTGAGTATTCTAATACCCCAATTGAGGATTTAAACCAAGTATCAAGGTCAGAAGTGCATCCAAATATTGCTGAAGACCTGCTCCTGGAAATGATTCTGATGAAAATTAGAAGTAAAGCAATATCACATTCAGCTTTCCTGGAAAAAACCCCACAATGCTAAAATTAAGGAGATAGAGAAGGAAATTGATAACCTATTCCAGAAACTTCCATCTCCGAGTCAAATAGTGAATGAAGAATTTGAACGAAAGAATTTAGAGCTTAAAGAATTGCGTGAAAAATTATTAGAAGGAGTAATGATTCGTTCTCGAGCAAAATGGATTGAACAGGGTGAGAAACCCACTCGTTATTTCCTGAATTTGGAGAAAAGGAATTACACAAACAAAAATATTCCTAAACTATCCCTCCAAGACGGTAGAAGTGTAAGCTCCCAACAGGGTATTATGAACGAAATTTTTAATTTCTATAGTAATTTATATGCCAGCAGGGATGAAATACTTTTAGATTCTGACCTCCACAGAGACCTTGACAATACAGATTTTGATATCCCTAAACTCTCAACTGCCACGGCGGCCTCGCTTGAGGGAGAGATCACCAATTCTGAGGCCCTATCTTCAATTAAGAAAATGAAAAACAACAAAAGCCCGGGGGTGTCTGGTTTTACTACTGAATTTTTTAAGTTCTTTTGGGGCGATATTGGCCTTTGGGTTGTGCGTGCAATAAATTGCTGCTTCCGTAAGGGAGAGTTGTCCCCATCCATGAAGGAAGGACTGGTTACTTTAATCCCAAAAGGAGATAAAGCCCGGGACCAGTTGAAAAATTGGAGACCCATTACTCTGCTAGATGTAACATATAAGATCGCCTCTGCCTGCATCTCCGAAAGATTGAAAAAAGTTTTACCATCATTAATCCACGAGAATCAGAAAGGCTTCCTCTCATCAAGATTTATTGGTGAGAATATTCGGTTACTATATGACATTTTAGAGTATAGTGAAGAAAATAATATAGATGGGCTTTTATTGTTGATAGATTTCGAGAAAGCCTTCGATTCAGTATCTTGGAAATTTATCGATAAAGTTCTGGTTTATTTCAATTTCGGAAATGACATTAGGCAATGGGTTGGCACTTTTCTAAAAAATATAAAATCGAGGATATGTCAAAATGGTAATGCTACAGCATCTTTTAATATTGGTCGAGGATGTAGGCAGGGCGATCCTATATCTCCTTACCTCTTCCTGTTATGTGCAGAGATTTTGGGGATACTGATTCGTAAAAACAAAAGAATTAAAGGAGTATTTATTCATAAAGAGTACAAGTTAGTCCAATATGCAGATGACACAGCTCTACTACTAGATGGATCAGAGGAGTCACTTCGTGAAGCTATAGATACACTTCAGTTCTTTGCTATGATTTCAGGGCTAAGAGTCAATATAGACAAAACCAATATTTTATTCTTTGGCCGCTCTAAAAAACAGAAGCCCATCTGTCCAGAATTACGATTGGCATGGTGTGATGATGCTTTTGACTTTCTCGGTATCACCTTCTGCCAAGATTTGAAGAAAATGCCGGAGGTAAATTATGCCAGAAAATACAAAGAGATTCGTAGGAATCTTGCAATGTGGAAAGGAAGAAATCTGACCCCCTATGGGAAGATTACTATAATTAAATCCTTGCTAGTCCCTAAATTAAATTACTTATTTTTAGCCCTTCCTGATCCAAGTGAACATTTTCTAGACGAATGTGAGAAACTATTTTTTAACTTTGTTTGGAATGATAAACCGGATAAAATATCCAGAAAAGTGGCGGTTCAACCAATTGCAAAAGGGGGTTTAAACATGATCCATGTTGGATCTTATATCAAATCTTTGAAGTTATCATGGATCCGAAGAATTTTTCGAAATCAGGCTCAATGGTCGTCATTATTAGCAGATACTCAGGGTAAGTAGTATACAAAGAGTATTTGAAGGTCTATTGACCTCAGAAATTTGCATATTTTGTGGAGGACACGTGGAGGTCACACGCGACAGCCAATCAGAAGCGCGTATTGTGTCACATGGGGGCATGTGTGGTGGTGGATGGGTGGGTGGTGGGTTTAAGATGGCGGCTGTGGTGGTGGATGGGTGGGTGGTGGGTTTAAGATGGCGGCTGTGGTGGTGGATGGGTGGGTGGTGGGTTTAAGATGGCGGCTGTGGTATGTGGTGGTGGGTGGGTGGGTGGTGGGTTTAAGATGGCGGCTGTGGTGGTGGATGGGTGGGTGGTGGGTTTAAGATGGCGGCTGTGGTGGATGGGTGGGTGGTGGGTTTAAGATGGCGGCTGTGGTGGATGGGTGGGTGGTTTGTTTAAGATGGCGGCCGGTGTGAGTGAGTGCAAGTGTGGTGGATGGGTGGGTGGTGGGTTTAAGATGGCGGCCGGTGTGATGTGAGTGAGTGCAAGTGTGGTGGATGGGTGGGTGGTGGGTTTAAGATGGCGGCTGTGAAAGATGTATTCATCCGCGGTCATGTCTGGCGGTGATTCGGTCGCGGGAAAACCTTCCGCGGAGAAAAAGTAGTCCCTAGATAAAATGGTCCGATGGGGTCGAGTGAGGTATCCAAGTGAAGCTTAGGGGAGGGGGCATCGGTTGGGCTGGGGGTGGGGTTGACATATCGGCCTTCTGCGCATGCGCGGTGGCCGAAGGGTATGAAAATAGCCGTTTTGGGAACAACAAGTTTAGTAATGTTTATATAGTTTATTACCCCAATGTTACATCATACCCAGGCTGGGGGGAGCCGCCCTGGGTATGTTTAGTATGTTCACAGCAAAACAAATTTAAATATCAAACACCATGTTTTATTATTTAACACATTGTCACATTAGGTCAAGTGTTTACTGAGCTCAAGTCAGCGAGCAGCATGTAGACATAGAGTGTGTGTACGGCATGATATTCATCAGTGCACGGGTGACGCATTCAACCGATGGGGGTGATCGGTCAGCTTGGTCAGGAAAAACGTGACATTGGTTACCCTCTCTACCACCCATTGAATGTTGGGGCGTTGACGATGCGCCCATCTCAAGGCATCCACGGTGTCCAGTATCTCCAGCATCGTCTCTAGTGACCCCCGGTTAATGATGGTGACCGGCTGGTCAAACACATGGTTGTTGGCACTGGGATAATAATACTGTAACTGGTCCGTCTTTTTGTGACGTAAGATGTACCCGAAAGCGACATTCAATGTAAAGGCCGTAGTTTGATCATTGAAGATGGCTTCCACGTAGCTGCGTAGACAGGTGCGGTTGGTCAGTGGGAAATTGTAGATATCTTGAGGGTGGAAACAGTACCGTGTCATGGACCAATGGCGCCGATCGATGTCACTGATTGGATGGTTGTCCTGTAAGAGATCGCTAGGAACATTTATGGGCTCCACCAGAAAATGTTCGATGTTGTCAGGACTCGAAACCGTAACGCTGGGGTCCGGCTGGATATTCAGGCTCTTCTCAACTGTGGGTATAGGCGGGCTCTCCTTCATCGCATCACCAGTGGCGTTCGTCTCCCCGAGCTTATCTTCACTGGATCTCACCTTCCGTGGCTCCTCTTCAGTAGGAAGTTGTCGTTCATGCTCATGGGCATGAATCAACCGTTGGTGTCGCAGCAACTGACTGCGTCGTTTGAAGAGTTGATCACAATCCTCGCATGGACGCTTGGATGGCCCATGAATTGAACGTTCGTGGCGCAGTAAAGCATCTTCTCGATTAAATGACCGTGCGCAGGTTATACAAGTATACAGTCCATCGTTGTGGGTGGAGGCCTCGTGGCGTCGTAAATTATCTAGACGAGTAAACTGCTTCTGGCAAGTTGTGCAAGTGAACATCTTGGTGGTTGATAGAGTGTCTGATGAAATGGCAAGGTCGCTTCCCTTTTATAGCACGCTAGCTGGTAATCTATTTTTAGCACACTCTACCCCAAGTCGAGGATCGAGACTGGTGTACTGGTGTACCACTGAGCCGCATTGCGCGCGTATGAAGACCCTTATACATACCCAATGCAGGCGCAGACGCGAAGTGCCCGGACGATAGACACGGACGTCACCGATCCGAAAAGACACGGACTTTACCGAAAAGACACGGACTTTACCGAAAATACACGGACTTTAACGAAAAGACACGGACGTACACGAAAAGACGCGAAGGTGAACGCCATTGTGGGAAACCCCCACAGACAGGTCAGTACATGCATTTCTATGTTGTTCACGCATAATAAAAAGGATTGATCTGTAATCTGTGTTGTTGTTGTTGTTGTTGTTGTTGCTCCCTTTTTTGGACTAACCCATCAGAATAGTACGTATCACGGACTACACCTGTAGAGCTACATCCGGTCTATAAAACACGTCCCTCTGGATCCCACACCTTCATTTCTACAGAGCCATGGCGGATATCCAGCCCCATGCGACTCGCATTTTACAGCATGCCACCGCGGTGAATTCATTCACGGGTTACCGAGCAGTGGTCCGGTCCATGTTTGCAGATGGCGATGACAACGAGGGACAACGCCAGATCCTGAACGAGTTCACAGAAGCGGTCCTCCACAGAGTGCACTCGATGGAGAGGCGTGCCATCACTCACCACTACTGGACTATGACAGCCATCCTTGATGCTCGCGCTATGGACCAGGAGCGCTCACGCCGGAACCAGCGCCGGCTGGTTGGCCTCATACCAGTCTGTGCCCTATTGACCCTGGCGCTGTGGTATTGACACTATAAATACGAGGGTCAGACAGAGTGTGTGTCATTCACCGTTCGACATTTGGACCAAGCATGTCACCCGTCCTACGAGCCATTCTGCCCCTTACACCCCGGGTGGGGTTACACGTCTATGAAGATAAAGTCACCCTCGTGGAAGACCGTGGAGATATTTGCTGGGTGCCCGCTGAGACCTTATCGAATACGGTGACGCTACCTCGTGACGGCTGGACCAAATTTAAACGGGTGTTGAGCGGCGAGCTCGACGGAAACCTCATCCACATAGACAATGCCATCTACGTATACCGTGCGACCTTCTTCC
>JAVTVY010051884.1:0-25224 GCA_036873755.1 Hanleya hanleyi
GCCATATTGTTACAATCACTATAAAACCATTAAGTGAACAATTCTCGTGAGAACCAAATGGCATTCGACACTAGGGGTTGCGTCAAAATGATAAAAGGTCGACAATAATTTGATGATATTCCGTGCAGATTTTAGCAACTATCTCCCTAAAAAAAAGAACTATATAGTCATCTGTGAGTCCGTGGTTTTAAAATTTCCAGTGCTATCGCGAAAGGCGGCGAAGGTCCTCTCGGACTTACAGAAATGATAATGACAATGTCGCTCATGACAATGCTTCACCTTTGATTGTTGAACCTAGAAATGGCATATTGTTACCATGAAAACAATTCGAAGAAAGGGCGTTAATCACGAAAGCTGAAAACCTGGACTCTCTGGTATATTGTTTAACGATAATCTTTGCTCCATGCTACATGTAATGCTACATTATTATCTTCGCAAATATATCATGTCATAAGTACATGTAATTTGGATCACCTTCTTCCACAAAAATGATATTAGATACCTGTGCATTGCGTTTACGTGATAAAATGATATAATTATATCTTGTACGATTTATCACACATCATTCGCACTGACATTTTCTTCCTCCGGTAGTGGCGCAAAAGTCATGTCCTTGTCTCTTCAATGGGTGGTATTGGGTCCATCGACATTAGGAACACAAGAAGCTGCTTCACCGAAGAATCAGAACGGCCATATGTTGTTAATACATGTAATAAGCCAGTAATTAAAATTGTTGTTATGAAACACTCTTGTCGATTAACAGCGATACATACACAAATATTGTGTACGGGATACAAAAGTTGTTATCCATAAAATAGCCTTTATTATATGTGGTATCAGGTCGTTTCGTCACGCGATATTCCGGCAAGCTACATTGCGGTAAGCGACATTTCGTCACGCGACTTTGACATGCGAAAATGTCGCGTGCCACAATGTCGTACTCTTCACTTTGTGCCGAAATGTTGCATACCGAAATCTCGTATATGCTGAGATGTCGCGTGCCGAAATGTCGCGGATTTGTTATATATTCGACTTTTTACTGGAGATATATGTGTCACTTGAGGGATATGTGTCACTTGAGGGGAGATTTGGAGTGTTTGATTCATACTTTTACTTCATTACCAGAAAATCGACAATGTACAAAGAAAGTTAAAACCTGGCATGGAGATATCCAAACCATAGTTTATTAGGTCTACACTCATATAATTTGGGTTTCGATAGAAAAAACTCGGTAAAACAAAAGCCCGCTGCAACTGATATTTTCGATCATGGTCACATATGCTTTATTTCTTGTCCATGGAGGCATTTCTGTGTTTGACATCATGATATACCAGAGAGAAAAGGTAAATCTGTATCGGTGATTCTGCGGACGTTATATTTAAACTGGCCAAGCCATTGAAATGACTTTTCGGTACATTGAGTGTTGACTTCGTGTGTTTTGACGATTTTTTCTAACTTGGGAGTGAACTCTTTCTGTTTATGGACGGCTTCGCAGAAAGTGATCAGAGCGGATATGCCTATTATGCCTCCGTTCGCCAAATCTGGTAAAATCACTCGTTTGGGAAGGATGATAAGCATAAGTATGTATCAATCTCAGTAAAGTCAGATATAATATCACGGAATACATGTATTATATCTAAATTCAGCCCTATATAAATCCCGTGCGAGTTGAAACTACTATTGTTAGCCTATCAGATGGATAGCTGGTTGTGACTATTTCAAAATCACGCCCACAGTAATTACACGCGGTAGCTCGTGGTCTAATATATAAACATTATCCCGAAACAGTTTCCAAATAAGGCATCATTTCCCGGCAGGGTCCGTAAACATGAAAGAGTTTACTCCCGCCGAAAAATCTGGCTCTGTTAGGGATAGAAAATATCAAAAGATTGTGCCGTGCGAATATGTTAATCTCATTGGAGTAAACGTCAATTATTGTCAGAGGGAAAAGGTTGAAATGGTCGTGATTGTCTGATTTTGGGATCTTACATTGAACACTTTCATCACCCCAATCTGTGTCTCCTCCCGATTTATACCTCCATAATTAGTTTAAAGTCAGCATCAAGAATAATTAGCTTTATTATACAAAATCTACATGAATGGTTGATACATGTGATTCAACTGGCTGATTTTGGTGAGCTGTGTAGCATAATTAGAATACTAAAAACAAACTTGTTTTCTTAACTTCAATTTTTTCATCGTTGGTCATAGTTACACGCAATATATTGCCTAGTATGTGTGTATCTTCCTATTTCTGTCCTCTTAGTGCCCAATATACGGATAATTCCTGTGTAACACAAGTGACATAATTGAAGACAAGTGTTAGGAAAAGTTTATTATTCGGAATGTCTGCATTTATTGTACGCATTATAAAGAGTTTCGTCAATGGAGACTCTGTTGAAATCAAATTCTGTAGTCATTGGTGATCTTGATTTTCAGATATTTCCCCAAGTGAAAATGTGCCTTTCCGTGAGAATGACTCCACAGTGCTATTTAGACAATATATTGTGAAGCCGGCGTGTGAAATTGAATCTTCGAATCTAAAAACACATTTGCGAATCTACGCTAAATATACAATATATTATTCACTTTCCCCACAGTGCTATTTAGACAATATATTGTGAAGCCGGCTTGTGAAATTGAATCTGCGAATCTACGCTAAATAGACAATATATTAAGTATGCAGGAGGTGCGAATCGATGCAAATTAGATGCGATTATCAAAGTGCTAATTAGACAATATATTGTCTTCTCTGCAATCTCGACGAGGTAAAACAGATTTGCGAATCTACGCTAAATATACAATATATTAACTTTCCCCAAAGTGCGAATATATGCAATTTAGATGAGATTATCAAAGTGCTAATTAGACAATATATTGTCTTCTCTGCAATCTCGACGAGGTAAAACAGATTTGCGAATCTACGCTAAATAGACAATATATTAACTCTCCCTGAAGTGCGAATCTATGCAATTTAGATGAGATTATCAAAGTGCTAATTAGACAATATATTGTTTCTTTCTGGGGAACAAGAGCTCCAAGTCCCAGCATCGCACATATGTATATAGTCTACATTTTATGCAAATCATTCGTGTATTTCGAAAAGGAAAACGCTGACATTCTCGGTATGAGCAAACTGAGAAGAATGGAATGTGCTCGCGTGAAGCTTTCTCGCGATGACAGGTTAAGGAAAGAGATATTCAGCGTTTTAGGTCATGTTACATTGTACGTCACAGGTTATGTTGACTTTGGTCCATGGAAGATGAGCGTTATCCGCTTTAATAAGTATCGGCGACCTCAGTGGGGTATAACTTGTCATTGACGTCACGGACAAGTCGAACGATATTCTCGCTCACCCGAATCAGTCGGTGTACCTCCATTCGCAACTTCTCGGGGATCTCCGGTTTGAGATGTCCCCTTCGTAGATTTCCGCTCGGGAGTTCCGAATGGGTGTACCTCGTGTGAGGGAGGATACTCGAACAGTGTCGATCATTTACTCTGCTGCATAATCTGGCAGTGGGATGAATTCTCATTCAATATTTACGTTCAGTTGAATCGATGCAGGGGGCATATTGCGGTCGGTGGATTTGATCGGGGAGAAACAGAATATATTGTATAATTAGCATCTCGTTCTAAATAGCAAAGTATCCTAGAAAATATCTGCAAATTAGCAGCTTTGCTAATTAGATTCTAAATAGATGCGAGAGAATATAAGCCAATCGCGCACCTTAATGGAATTTCCACTCTTTTTCGTTGCCTATCCACCCAAGATTCATATTATCCACTATTATATTTATCAGTAAAATAGCATTTTTCCTTATATTTCCCAAGCACATATCCCAGTATTTCCCCTCTTTTGGCCTACGTACCAAGGTTATATATTATCCGTTCTGTGGTAATATAAGTTATCCCGTCCCTTTGATACTGAATTTTATCCTGTTTCCTGGCGAAAATGCCACAGACCGCGAAGCTACAGTGTGGTATTCGCCAGGGAACAGGATAAAATTCAGTACCAAACGAGCGGAGACAGGATAACAAATTTATTTCCACGAGCAGCCTGTTAAACTTTGGAAAGCGGCGAGGTAGAATGAGTCTAAATCTTGCTAACCAAATACGCGAAAAGTGATAATAAAAACGGCTGGAGACGCGCCAGATATTTTGAAATATTCGGAATCAGCATAGTAGATTTTGTCATATTTTATAGATATATGAGAAATCTTGACTTGCTCGAAATTATAAGTCAACAGACCGTACAGCGCCAGAGTTTGATCGCCGAGTCCTCGGCTGATCGACCGAGCCGGAGTCGAGTCGGCGAAAAAGACTACACAGTTTTCGAAAAGAAAACGTCTGAAAATGGTCAATCGTGAATTAAACAACGTATTTTAAGAATGTTTATTATCGGCTGCCAGTATCTTGATTCATGTAGCTTAGAATTGCACATGTCAAATTAAAATAAGCGCGAATATCCGGGATAAATCACACATCATTCACATTGTATTTGTACCGAGGCGCGATCGTCGAAGCCGATTCAAGCGTCAGGCAGCTTTCGTGAACTTTTCAAATCCATCAGTCTCTACTCACAGTCCGGGTAAACTAGGTATCTTTTCCAGATATTCCAGGGACATTCGGGCATATTATGGGTCAGATTTGATAACCGGCATATTCTTTATTTCCAGTGCTGTCGATGGTAGAACGCTCGAGCACTTAGCCACCATGATTGTTTACATTGCAAACTGCAGTCATCTAGGTCAGTCAGCGGAGTTTGATATGTATGTTTAACGCCACGTGACCGCTGTGGACCAATGGCTTGCCTAGAACCTTCTGGGAGTAGAAATAATGTTATATATCTGCATCGCCCAGTATTTTCCTAATTTTGCCTAATCGTATATCCAGTATTTATCCGTTTGCCTAGCTGTTCATCCAAAATTCTTATAACCCATGTAGTCTGTATCACTACTAAGACATAGTCATCACCTTTCCTTTTTGGCTATCTACATCAATGCCATAATATTATATGACCCAGTCAGTATTTCCCCTTTGCCAATCAACTGTCCCAGGTTTTCCGTTTTTATGCCTATTCACCCATGATCATATGATCCAATGCCATGGACACTAGTAAATTCACCCAGTATTTTCCTCAGTGTAATATCTCTTTATGTCCCCTCTTTGTGCTTATATTCATCCAAAAGCATATAATCCAATGTTATACTAATTTCACCCAGTATTCTCCCTTACTGTCTTCGATCAAATGCCCCCCCCCCCCCCCACAGAATTCCCCATCGTTCTCCCTACTCATCCAATATCAGACAAAACAATGCCATGTGTACAACATCTGGAGCAAGTCCACCATGAAGCAATTTGTACTTATAGAAATCTTTTTGAGAGAGAGAATACTTTGGTCGTGAGTGGGAATCGAACTCACGACCAGTCTAATCCGTTGAGTTGCTCATACAATCTGATCTATGCCGGTTCATGAGTAATGGGCGTCCGATGAATCTTTCCCAGTAATTTCACCCAGTATTTCTCCTTATTTTCCTCAATGAAATATCCCGGTATTTTCCGTCATGCCGCATATTCATCCAAAAACAAATCAACCAATATTATAGTAATTTCACCCATAATTGCACATTATTTTCGTCAAAGAAATATCTCTATTTTCCCCGATAAAATATTTCAGTAATGCCCCCGTTGAGCGTATTCACCTAAGATTCGAAAGTACATTGTCTTATAGACACCAGTAATTTCACGAAATATTTCTCCTTATTCATCGCGAATAAGTATCTTGGTATTTCCCCTTGTTTCTGTCCACCCAAGTGCTGTTAAACCACTGCCATATAGACCCCAGTAAGCTCTCTCATATTTCCCCTTATTTTTCTTGATGAAATATCTCATCAATTTCCCCTCGTTGAGCCTATTCACTCAATATCATATAATCCGATCTGTATCAACGTCATATTTACCGCAGTAATTTGACCCACTTTTGCTCCTCTTTTTCACTATTTAATCTAGCCCACGTTTCGATCTGTAAAACTGGTCAAAAGACCCCAGTAAAATCACCATTAATCCCCCTTTTGCTTACTCCATCCCAGTATTTCCCTTCGAGTCGGTTCACCCCCAATTAAAGCACATGGCTATGATTGGATTGGATGGGACACAGTATCATTTATTAGGCGCCAGTTTATTTCACTCAGTATGTTTCCTATTTTCCCCAACCACGTAGTCCAGCATTTCCTTCTTTGCCTATTTCACCAAGAAGCATCAATGTTACATAAACTTTAGTAAAATCATCCAATATTTCTCCTTTCGCATATCTTATTTTGCTTTATCTCAGTATTTCCCATCGTTGCCTATCGCTCCAGGATTCAGCTAATCCGATCTGTACCAATGTTAAATAGATACCAATAATTTCCCTGCTTTTCTTCGATAATATATCCTGGTACTCTCGTCTTTTGCCTACATGTATTCATCCAAAACTAAAATAATCTGCGAATAACAATGTGAAAGAGGCACCAGTGTCCCTCAATTACATACGAGAACATATTTCTCGTATTTGCCTATTCACTGGGGTGAATCAGATAAGCATACATCCTCTTCTGCTTGCTATGTTAGATGTTCGCAAAGTTTTCTCAAGATGTTTTGTCTCTGTTTCTTTTTCTAAGAGGCTTCCGGTGAGTTGATGAAGTCTACGTCATAAGATTCGAAGAAATCGAATTTCATTTGTATTTCAAGCATTCATGGCGAATGTATTGCGCGCGGTCGGGACGATTATTCTATTGTGAATATAAAGTATGAACCAGAATGAGAGCGCGAGTTGAAATGATGGATTTGCGAGCAACAAGAAAATAATAATTGTTGCGAGTGTTTTCGTATGAAACTATAAATTGTGTTCCAGAGTTAGATGCAAAATAAAATATAGTTGTATAGGCATGACCAGCGTCTTCGCACATTATAGAACCATTATGACATCGAAACAAAAGCCATTGAGAGCTGGACAAGGCTAATTTCTTATGATTTCGACAAGGCTAGTTTTACCTCTGCGAGAAATCATTCCAGATTTAGAAACTCAGTGATTAAGGTATAACTCAGTGATTAGAAATAAACTCGAGATTATCATGTTGTATGTGATAACAAATATTGAATATTGATAACTAATTGAAGACAGGAGCACCATATGGTCTTTAAAAAATTATTGAATATTTTGAACTGGCTTTTGTAAAGGAATACATTTTATTTACTGTGCTCAGGTAATTGTTAATAAAACTGTCTTAAGATTAATTCCCCAACGCCGTTGCAGTGGATCGCGACAGACTAAAAGTTATCACATGAAAATTGATAAATATCTAACCGTTTATGCTACCATACAGAATGCACACTGCGATTGAATGAAGAACAAACCTGTTGAAGGCAGATCGATGATCGATTTGGAAAACTCTTTCTCGTGTTTCTCCACCATCCCAAGGGCGGCCTCACTGACATCAGCCAACAAATTCTTCAGAATATCATATTTCCCTATCCCGAGAAGATTCCGACTGACGAGTACATCAAAAAGATCCAGCAAGTCATCACAGTCTAGCAGAGATATTCCAGGTAAAGTCTTTTGGCACGAGGATTCGAATTTCTTATATTCCTCACTTGTCGGTGGCATCAGTCTATGGAGCTCTACAGTTAGGATGTAATGATGCAGCTTTCTATCTTCTGAAACATCTTCATCAGGTTCCTTTGTCTACAAATATATTGATGTAATACTTACAGAAATAGTTACGGTAACATACGAAAAATTCCCTAAAATAATAGAATAACTTCTTCAAATCTGCACCAAAAGTTGTGTTTCCTACAGAAAATATACCTACGTTTTAGGTTGTTAACTCTCAGAGCCAAATGTGACGTGAAACAGGGTCGAATGACGTTTGAAATCGACCTTTCGTCTGTGAAACAAGAATAATAGTAGTAGTGGACCTGCTTTTCACCAGCTCCCAGTAAACAAGATATTTCTTGAGTATTTAAAGAATACTTCGCCAATTACTCTGGGATGCGACCTTCTAAGCGACGTATAATACCAGCGGTGTGAACACGAAGATGATTTACGAGGAATTTACTGTGATTTTCGTCCAAAAATGATGGTCGCTTGACTCGCTACAGGTTCCCTTTGTCAGCCATGATGTGTGAAAATCCCGTGCAGACCTAATCTGAACCAACAATTAGCAAAGTACTGTGAGTAGCCCTGCTCTGATCTGACTTACTGTGCATACTCTGTTGAACTGAAAACTAAT
Source organism: Hanleya hanleyi (assembly GCA_036873755.1). NCBI lineage: Eukaryota > Metazoa > Mollusca > Polyplacophora > Lepidopleurida > Hanleyidae > Hanleya > Hanleya hanleyi. Next base: position 8,271 of record JAVTVY010051884.1, read on the forward strand.
GTGTGTGTATCATACAGGTATAACGTGCAATCATGGCTACTCAGCAACCTGAAAATTCGGCTACTAACAATAAACGGCCACTGGAATCTTCCTCGTCAGAAACATCTTTTGACGCTAGCACCCCAAGGCCTAAAATTCGCACCAAACCACCCAAACAGGACAAGAAAAAACAAAAAGGTACAAATGATGACCAGAACTCCACGTTCAGCGTCAGAACGGAGACTATTAAAAATACAGAAGAAACCTTTAGCGTGGAACAAACACTCAAATTGATCACATCGAGCTTGTCCGATCTCAAGTCTGAGATGGTAACGAAAGATGAGTTAAAATCACCAACCGAAAACTCTGTCACACAGGATCAAATGGAAAAAGCTCTAAATAAATCAGAGGATAAAATAGCCAGAAGTCTTGTAAAGAAAATGGAGGCACTAGACGGGGAGGTTTTTGACATGCGGAAGGAAAACGCGATTTTGAAAACACAACTGGAAAATGCCCTAGGAAGACTAGACGAAACAACCGAGAGGGTCGCCATTCTAGAAAATCAAGTGAACGATCTAGAACAATACACGCGGAGAGCTAACATCCGAGTGTGGGCATACAAGGAGACGAGAAAGGTGAGAAATGCGAAGACTGCGCTGCTAAAGTCAAGTCACTTATAAATGACAAACTTGATATGGATATCAATATCGAGGACATCGACATGGCTCACAGAGTAGGTAGAATCTCCAATGACTCACCGCGGCCTATTATCGTCAAATTCTTGCGACGTAAACATAAAATTCAAACTATTGTGAATAGGAGGAAGCTTAAGGGAACTAAAACAGTGATACGTGAGGATTTGACGCGTCAGAACCAGGTCCTACTGATGAATGCCGCGTCACGAGACAACGCGCAAAGCGCTTGGTCCACCAACGGTAAAATTCTGGTGAAATCTGATAGCGGTGAAATTCGCGAAGTGAAGTCAGTAGAGGACATTGACAAATTTCTCAGATCACCAAGAGGTCATTCCGAAGGCAGACACGGAGATGGAAGCTATGGACCCTATCAGCATCGAGGAAGGGGCATGCGCAGTCGCTCCTGGAATCAAAGACAGTCCCCAACACCGAGCCAACGTGGGCGTTCCCCGTATGGACAGCAACAAATTAATTTTTTGGAAGACTACTAATCCGAATATGTTTCATCCTATGTACAGTTGTTCCTCCATATGGTATTCACATAGGTACCCACCAGAACCTCTTTCTCGGAGCGCATATATTTTTAATCGTTTACTGTGATTGTAGGCATGTATTGTTCTACTTTTCTCTTGTACGTTTCAAGGTGTCGTAATCAGTAAACTTTGAAGGCACTTTCAATTCCGAATGTCTACATGTGTGTATTTACGGCCCGACGTCACAATGGCACGCTATCTTATTGCTTATCCGCCGCCAACGTGGTATTCCTGTTAGGTTTCTTTATTTGTGGAATGGGCACTGCTCCTTTTTTTTAAAGGTATACAAATTCTTCGTTGAAAAGAAACAGATTGCGTATGCAAATTCATATCTTGCGTCAGACCTTACCAGACCCGAGTAAATGGTAAGTACTGTTTTATTGGCTCTTCCTTTCCATGATCAGTTTGCGGGGCCGGAATATCACGTGATAATCGCACAATCATGACCTGTATACCGACCGGTCAGTGATATGTGGTAAGTTTTTGTGCCAGTGTGCCGGTCTTGTCCTTCACATTTTCTATATATGGAGGGTTTCGATGTGTATACAAGGCAAAGCCTCTTTCATAATTATTCTGTATACAGTAGGTAGCCGTATAGTTAGTACAGTTGTGGTGATTGAAAACCTTTTCTCCTTCGCACTTTCTACGACGGCAATGGGGGATCGCATTCCAAAATAGAAAGGAAAGTGTTCTCAATGTGGTTAAAAATAACAGACTGTAGCTCGACAAAAGACTATTAAAACCACATCACTACAGCAATCAATAACTTGTGTAGCCTATATTTAATAGCTGTGGTAACGGCTAAGAATAGCACAGCTATTCAGTTTTCGTGCGATTTAATAGAGCAAAATTACCAGAGCTACTATCAAACGCGCTCTGTACCGGCCTTTTCGACAGTTTCAAACTGGTGTCGACATTGGTATGAGCTTGGGTGAACTGAAGATGTCTTTTCCATCGGTGACGTCGTGTTTAAGGCGGGTCTTCAAGCTTTATGACAATATGTCACATGGTAAAAATATTTGTCTGGAAATTCAATATTCTTACTCTTATGCCAGGTAACTGATGATTTTTTATTTCTACTGGTACTGACGTATCGGTATTGCTTTTTCGCTGACGTACAGCCACGCTACAGAGAGGGTTAAACAATATTATGTAAATTTTACTGCCACTGTGTTGTGACTTCTCTCTGTAAAGTTTTCATGTAGGAACCATTGTCTGGGTCTTTGTGTCGTTGAAAAGGCACTTGTCTAGACACATTGTTGTTCTCAGACAGGGCTATTGTATCCCCAGATTCGGCTATTGTATGCATTGTCTGGTGAAACTTACATAAAGTATGAACCAGTTTTGGTGGGGAAAGTATGTGTCCGTGGTTGAGTGTGTATAGTTGTGTGGTCACATTCATGTATTTTGTTCATTTTCTTTTTAAGAAAGGTTCGCGTGGCGGGGTGCAACGTAGGTTTCTTGCTTCTGCACCGACATATTAATATAATACTGACAGAAGGCTGTGCACGGGGAACCAAAGCGGCTCCTCAAATTTCCTATGTTTTTTAGCTTTTTCATCATCTTTTTCATTTATTCAACTACGTCGTGAAGAATGATTAAATGCGCCACCCTGTTTGTGCTACACGTTAACGTTGTTAGAACCCCCTTTGCTGCTCCATGCCAATGTTTTGTTCAATGTACTGTAATCCTTGCTTTCATCCAATATTTGTCATCGCTTCACCATTGCCAACACGGATAACCTGAAAATTGTATCCGTGAATGTGCGCGGGCTCCATTCAAATCGACAAAAACGAATGGATATATTTAAATGGTTAAAAAGAAAGAAAAGAAATTATTTGCCTTCAGGCAATTGGGAAAATGAATGGGGATACAAATGTTTTTTCAGCCACGGGAAATCGAATAGTACTGGGGTTGCAATCTTACTTCAAAACAATTTGAATATTTGCTGCATGGCTTTAAGAAGGATACGGAAGGTCGATATATTATACTCGATATCACTATTCAAGATACGTGACTTACCCTAATTAATTTGTACGGGCCGAACCATGCTGACCCACTGTTTTTCGTTACGCTTTTCAATGAAATAGACCCTTGTAGTGGTAATTCTTTAATAGCTTGCGGGGATTGGAATATAGTGCAGGACTTTTCCGTGGATACACAAAATTATCGCGGAAAAAATAATCAAAGAGCAAGAGTAACTCTCCTAGAAAACAAGGATAAATTCAACCTTAATGATATATGGCGCCTGCATAACCCGACGACAAGGCGATTCACTTGGCGACAAAGGACTAGCACAGGTGTTAAACAGAGTAGACTGGACTACTTCTTAGTATCTGACGACGTATTGGTCTCGCGTTGCACGTCTGACATAGGTATATCATATAGATCTGACCACTCGCTAATAGCACTAAATTGTTCTTTCAAAAACATAGAAAAGGGCCCTGGATATTGGAAATTTAACACAAAGCTGCTTTCTGATCCCGAATATATCACTACGATAGAGAGAATTATAACCGAAACCGTTAGTGAATGTCGCGTAAGTGGAGATATTAACAATCCCAGATCTGTCGGTCTAAATTTGAACGACCAGGTCTTTTTCGAGCTCCTAAAAACCAAGATTAGAAGCGCTACGATTCCATTCTCGGTGGCCAAAAAGAAGGCAAGAGAAAAACAAGAACGCGAAATTGAAATTGAAATACTTAAACAAGAGAAAATTATCGCGATAGCACCACAACATGAATTGGAGAGATGTTTGGAGACTCTAGACACTAGAAAGGCAGAACTGGAAGCTTTACGGCTCTACAAAATAGAAAGTTCAATCATGCGATCTAAAGTCAAATGGTATGAGAAAGGAGAAAAGAACTCTGATTATTTCTGCAGATTAGAAAAGCGCAATTACACTGCTAAGAATCTAACAGAAATCACGACAAGAGGCGGAAATCTAACACAAAACTCAGAAGAAATATTAAATGAAATGGCCCGGTTTTACCCCAGTCTGTATTCCAAACCAAGTTTTATAAACAGTGACAAAAATGATCTTTTCCTCCTACATAATGTTGCATTGGGTGCCAATGACAGACAATCATGCGAGGGCCCTATAACAGAAGCTGGGTGCTACCTGGTCCTAAAAAATATGAAACAAGGGAAATCGTCCGGCTCAGATGGATTCCCTGTGGAGTTCTATAAAACATTCTGGGACAGACTGGGGTCGTATTTGATTCGATCGATTAATCATGCTTACACAACGGGGTCACTTTCGGACTTTCAAAAACAGGGAATAATTAGCTGCCTACCCAAAGGGGAAAAAGACCGTAAGTTTTTGAAAAACTGGCGCCCAATATCACTCTTAAATGTAGATTACAAAATAGCCTCCTCCTGCATTGCCGGTCGAATTAAAAAGGTTCTGCCCTCGATCATTAGTGAAACGCAAAAGGGGTTTATGAAGGGTAGATTTATAGGAGAAGTCACACGAATCATTTACGACATAATGGAGTGCTCAGTGGAAAATAAGATTCCGGGCCTCCTTTTCCTTGTAGACTTTGAAAAGGCATTTGACAGTGTGGACTGGTCCTTTATGCATAACACTCTGATGTCCTTTGGCTTTGGTGAGTCGCTCTGTCGTTGGGTAAAATTATTTCAATACGACTCCAAAAGTTGTGTCCAGAATAATGGCTTTCTATCGAATTTCTTTAATCTTGAGAGAGGGTGTAGACAAGGGGACCCAGTTTCGCCGTATCTATTCATCATTGTTGCTGAACTATTAGCACTAGCGATAAAAGCGGATGGAAATATAAAAGGAATTGTTTTCAAGATTTCGGAAATGAAGGTGCTGCAGTATGCAGATGACACGACGATTTTACGAACCATGGGACTCCTGGAGGACTTATCGTGCTGTTCTGGACTTCGTTTGAATGTCGAAAATCAACAGCACATTGGATCGGTAGCCAAAAGGGAAACGTCGTTAAGCTTTGTCCACACTACCGAATAAATTGGGACCCCGGAGGTTTCCGATTACTTGGCATAAATTTCTGCCCAGACCTGGAAGAGATGCCTCTAAAAAACTATCAATCCAAATTGAGCAATATACGGAGGCTATTGGGATGCTGGCTGGAACGCAGATTATCCCCTATTGGAAAAATAACCGTTATTAAAACCTTCGCCCTCCCGCTCCTTACACACCTCTTCTCTGCTTTACCAAACCCGTCTATAGATTTTCAGAACAGTCTGCAAAAAATATTTTACGGGTTTATATGGGGAAAAAGTGAAGCGAAAAACCTTGATAGGCCATTACCATGAGGGTGGATTAAAGATGATACATGTACCATCTTTCATCGATTCCTTAAAAATTCAGTGGGTCAAACGATCCCTTTCCTTCACGGAATTCCAAGCAGAGATTATGTACGAAATATTTCCTCCACTGGGAACTCAGATTTGGGACTTAACCATTAACGGAATATTATGTGTTTCAAACTTTATCAAAAATAAGTTCTGGAGGGATGTTCTATCAGCCTGGCTTAGATGTTTAAAAGCCCATGGCAAGGAAATCTGTTCAGCTGAAAACGATCTTTTATACAATTATGCTCAATTTTCAGAATGGAAAGAGGTCAATTTGTGGTATACAGCTGGGGCCAAATGCGTGAAGGATCTCGTTAACGAAAATCAATCTTTCTTGAAATTCAACGACTTTGTGAAAAAATTTGATATAAAACGGAAAACTTCTTAGTTTATTACGCAGTGGTACACAATATTCCAAAGGTGAAAGTGGCCAGAACTGGAACGCATGAACGAAAATCTGCAGATCGCCTGATTACTAAACTTCGTAACCAAAATTCTTTGAAATTCGTTTACAAGTTACTAGTCAGAGCAATCCAAGAGCCCCCTACCAAGAGTCAAACAAAATGGGAAACAGTTTTGGATGGCTCAGAAGGAATGTTAGACTGGTCGGGTATCTATCAAAACGTATTTAGTATAACCTCGGAAAAAAAACTCCAATATTTTCAATATAAAATAAATCACTATATCTTGGAAACAAATGTTCTTTTGCACAAGTGGGGAAAATCCCTAACAGATAAATGTAGCTACTGTGGAGAGGAAGCAGAAACGATAACGCATCTTTTTTGGCACTGCAGATGCGCTAGAGAAATATGGGCTCTCTTCTGGGCCTGGGTACGTGAAGCCATAATTCCACATCCGGACACACCTGTAAATGTGAAGCTTAGCGTACTGTTAGGTGACAAGCGAATTTCTTCGCTTCTAAATCACTTGATTGTTCTAATCAAATATTCAATTTTCTCTAACAGAGTTAGGGGCAAGCCTTCGACTTGGGATGCAATTCAAGAATTGATCAATAAAACAAAAAATATTGAAATGGACATTGCCACTTTGAATGGACATCGTCCTACCTTCGAAGCAAAATGGGGCCCATTGCTAAATTCACGCGAGTAAGCGTACACACCGTGTAAGAAATGGAGTGTGAGGCAAGCGAGCAGCCAAACCGTGATAATAACGCAAGTCAGGGTGGGGCATATCGTTTTGTTTTGCTTATATCTCTCTCTTTCTCTCTCTCTCTCTCTCTCTCTCTCTCTCTCTCTAATTTTTTTTATTTTTTGTATTATTATTTTTTTTTTATTATTATTTCTTTTTCTCTTCCTTTTTCCGGCTTTTTCATATCTCTCCTTAATCACAACAGAAAAAGGAAGCCCTGTAGACGGCGAAATTACGAAATTATTAGAAATTATACAATAATAATGCTATCCACAATGCATGTAAGCGCAATGCAGAATCGTAATAAATTTCGCGTATTGTGTAACTTTATCAGCATGTGAAGATGCCCGTGGTAGTACCTTCACGTCATGTCGACAGAACTCTTTTGAATAGTATTTATGGAATGAACGAACAAACAAAGAAACAAACAAATATCTTATTATTTTTGTTCTCCTTTCTTTTAATATGCATCTGGGATGAATGTAATGTAAATGACATGACATCGTGTGAGGGCACGGATATATAATTGTGTCTAAGATTTTATGTGATACTAGGGCACACTTGTAGATATATTTTGGAATGTTCACTTACGTAATGCTATGTAATGTAATGTAGGGTAGTGTAATATAGTATAAGATAACGTAATATGTCATTCTTAATTAGCTTAGACCACGTGGACAAACCGCGTATTATATATGAATAAATATATATGTGTATATATGTATGTGTATATATACGTGTGCGTGTATATGTATATAAACGTTTACTTGTATAAATGTCTTTTTTTCCACCATTTGCATACCGTAAATGATATATCATGTGATAGTGTGAGTATTTTGATATAGGGCTATTTTTCATAGCAACGTAATATGTACTAACGTAATGTAATGTAAAAAGGATTAATGTAGTGTAATATATTACGCGGTTATAAGTTAGCCTGGATCACGTGGGCATAACTGTGAAATTGTACAATTCGTGGTCATAAGATTAATAAATGCCCAGTGGTTAATCCAGGGCTTAACTGGAAAAAAAAAAAAAAAAATATTTCGATGTAATCTCTCGGCATGCTAAAATGTATAAGAAAAAGCCGAAAACAGACGAAAGCCCAATTTCGAATGGTATTCGCAGTCAGAGAGATGGTAATGGCCCTTGCCATTTATCGGCGGTGAAGATGGCAATTCATCGGCATTTATTGACGATAGGGCCTACTCATCACTAATAAATGATGAGGAGCAAAGAAAACAGATTTCAGTAGCCATCGGCATTTATTGGTGAGGACCAGCACCCCTTTCCAATAAATATAGTGCTGATAGAATATGGCGGAAGTTCAAAGGTCTCACTTCGCAGTTTCTTACTTTTGGCTAGTGGGATTCCCCAGAACAATGCATGATGGGGATTTCCCCCTGCTGATGTTAATTGGGAATTTGTTTTCTTTTAGGATTTGTTATAAAGAGTACACTTCGAAGTTTATTTCCTAATAAAAAACTGTAACATTATGTCATTTTTCTTCAATATAGCGGGACAATATCAAGGAGGTAACACTGGGAATCCTCTCGGGTGGGCTGTTTTCTACGGTGGCCCGTTAGGGCCATTGTAGTTTTCTTTTGATTTCCTATGTTTTTCTTTTATTTCCGAAGAAACCAACTTAATTTTCTAGATTTTCTTTGTATTTTCCAAGAAATCAACTGAATTTTCAGCGAATTCATAGCAATATTCTGCGAATTTTCCGTGTTCAACGACGTAAAAACAGAGACAAAGTCGAAGAAAAACCTATGAAATTCTTGAAAAACACCAAATATAATTTCCTCCGCGGATATAATATTTCCTCCGCGGATATAATATTTCCTCCGCGGATATAATCATTTCCTCCGCGGATATAATATTTCCTCCCGGGATATAATCATTTCCTCCGCGGATATAATATTTCCTCCGCGGATATAATATTTCCTCCGCGGATATAATATTTCCTCCGCGGATATAATCATTTCCTCCGCGGATATAATATTTCCTCCGCGGATATAATCATTTCCTCTAATATTTCCTCCGCGGATATAATCATTTCCTCCGCGGATATAATATTTCCTCCGCGGATATAATATTTCCTCCGCGGATATAATATTTCCTATAATATTTCCTCCGCGGATATAATCATTTCCTCCGCGGATATAATATTTCCTCCGCGGATATAATATTCCTCCGCGGATATAATATTTGCTCCGCGGATATAATATTTGCTCCGCGGATATAATCATTCCTCCGCGGATATAATATTTCCTCCGCGGATATAATATTTCCTCCGCGGATATAATCATTTCCTCCGCGGATATAATATTTCCTCCGCGGATATAATATTTCCTCCGCGGATATAATCATTTCCTCCGCGGATATAATATTTCCTCCGCGGATATAATATTTCCTCCGCGGATATAATCATTTCCTCCGCGGATATAATATTTCCTCCGCGGATATAATATTTCCTCCGCGGATATAATCATTTCCTCCGCGGATATAATATTTCCTCCGCGGATATAATATTTCCTCCGCGGATATAATCATTTCCTCCGCGGATATAATATTTCCTCCGCGGATATAATATTTCCTCCGCGGATATAATCATTTCCTCCGCGGATATAATATTTCCTCCGCGGATATAATATTTCCTCCGCGGATATAATCATTTCCTCCGCGGATATAATATTTCCTCCGCGGATATATTTCCTCGCGGATATAATCATTTCCTCCGCGGATATAATATTTCCTCCGCGGATATAATATTTCCTCCGCGGATATAATCATTTCCTCCGCGGATATAATATTTTCCTCCGCGGATATAATATTTCCTCCGCGGATATAATCATTCCTCCGCGTATATAATATTTCCTCCGCGGATATATATATTTATTTCCTCCGCGGATATAATCATTTTCTCCGCGGATATAATATTTCCTCCGCGGATATAATATTTCCTCCGCGGATATAATCATTTCCTCCGCGGATATAATATTTCCTCCGCGGATATAATATTTCCTCCGCGGATATAATCATTTCCTCCGCGGATATAATATTTCCTCCGCGGATATAATATTTCCTCCGCGGATATAATTATTTCCTCCGCGGATATAATATTTCCTCCGCGGATATAATATTTCCTCCGCGGATATAATCATTTCCTCCGCGGATATAATATTTCCTCCGCGGATATAATATTTCCTCCGCGGATATAATCATTTCCTCCGCGGATATAATATTTCCTCCGCGGATATAATATTTCCTCCGCGGATATAATCATTTCCTCCTCGGATATAATATTTCCTCTTCGGATATAATATTTCCTCCGCGGATATAATCATTTCCTCCGCGGATATAATATTTCCTCCGCGGATATATTTCCTCCGCGATATAATATTTCCTGCGCGGATATAATCATTTCCTCCGCGGATATAATATTTCCTCCGCGGATATAATATTTCCTCCGCGGATATAATTAATTTCCTCCGCGGAGGAAATCCACGTGACTTGAGTACTAGAAAGACGGCAAATTCATTAGCATTTTTGAGGCTGAGGAGTGAGGCTGATGTGCAGGTGACGTCACGATGGCGTCACTATGACGTCACATCCGGTGACATCCGGATCAAAGGTCACATCCGGTCACGTGACCACCGGGTCACTTCCTGTTACGTCACGATGGCGTCATTATGACGTCACATCCGGTGACATCCGGGTCAAAGGTCACATCCGGTCACGTGGCATCCGGTAACATCCGGGTCATTTCCTGTGACTTCACTTCCAGTCACCTGGCGGCCTAGCAAGAGTTATCTGCCCCTACCTAAGACCCCAGTGACTTCCAATGTTAATCTCATGCAGGTATGGGAAAGGGGGCTTGAAGATATCTTTGAACGCCACTATGAGATTCGCCCCCGTTTTCGTCCGGATGGGTACCACCCACGCATACTTCGATAGGATATCGATGCACGTCAAGATATACCGATTCCCATCGTTGTGTTTGGCAAAGGCGCTCATATCGACCAAATCCGCTTGCCGCTGGGCATCTATTCCTCCCACGATGACCCGGTTCCGTAGAAAATGGCGACGGACAGATCGATGTAACTATTTTGGGAGTAGCTAATTACGAATCCGGGATGAAATTTTACATAAAGCGCGTTAAATTAGGATCTGTCTATTGACGCCTGGGTTAAATTGATTTTTAATGAATTTAATTATTTAATAATTAAGGTAAAATTTATTTTCAAAATCTGACCTCGGATTCGTGATCTGCGTTATCCATATTACTTTATGACGAAGTTTAGAGTAATTCGGAACAGTGGAATTGGGTGCTGCCCATTGAAGCCTGGGTTAAATTGATTTCTAATAAAATTAATTATTTAATAATTAAGATAAAATAGATTTTACAATCTGACCTCGGATTTGTCATCTACGTCCTCGACAATACTTTAGGACGAAGTTTAATGTAATTCGGAACAGTGGAATTGGGTCTGTCCATTGAAGCCTGGGTTACATTGATTTTTTACATGCAAATTCTACATGTAACGCCGACCCCTAGCATGTTGTGACCGCGAGTTTGCGACACCCATTGCACACACAAATATGGGTCGCACCTCTATGGATAGCTTAGACATTGAAGTTGTGCACAGAGGTATGGGTTTATGTTTGCCAACTCAAATCTCGCAAGCCAGGGTCAAAATGTAAATGTCATATCGGTGCACAAAGGGGAACCGATAATAGAATTAACAGCCTGATTGTTGCGGAGTGTCCTTGGTCACCCTTATTTTGTATCCAAGCGTGCGATACACCAAATGAAAGCCCATCGCTTAGTCTCTTATTTAATATTTTTTTTGATGTTCAACAATGTTGACCAGCAGAAGGCTGTCCATTTTTCTACATGGGGTATATTTAGCAATACAGTGACAAATTCTACATGTAACGCCGACCCCTAGCATGTTGTGACCGCGAGTTTGCGACACCCATTGCACACACAAATATGGGTCGCACCTCTATGGATAGCTGAGGAAATGTAGTTGTGCCTAGAGGTACGGGTTTATGTTTTCCAATTAAAATCTCGCAAGCCAAGGTCAAAAGTTAATTTTTGAACTCATTTTGGTACTTTTTCGGTCGAAATTTTTTGGGTCACCGATTCCTTTCAAATTTGGTGAACTGATAGTACTCACCTAGCCAAACCCAAGGCCAAAGGTCAAGTTCGATGTCATGGGTCAACGCAGAGGTCATGGGGTCATCACATATCAAAAGGTCAAGGTCGTCCGACAATATCTTGTGACCTTGCGCTAAGGTCAAAGTCATACCCAAATTTTCGAATCGCCATTTTAATATGAAGCTCAAGGTCAAGGTCAAATCTGACCTCATATTCGTGACCTACGACCTCCAGTATAGCTTAGTGCGAAGTTTGAGGTCAATCGGTCAAGGCCGAATTTTTCAGACCATTTTAGCCCAAGGTATAAGGATGAAAATGTTGTTTCACCGATTCCTTCCAAATTTGGTGTGGTAAGAGTATGAATCTAGCTGATAACGAAACTGCGGTCGGTGGCCCTAGTTTTTTTTTAACGATTTTTGAAAATTCCAATACTTAACCTAGGCTTCAATGGACACTTTTTTTTGTATCAAACCAATCCAAATTTTGACCTCGGATTCGTGATCAGGGACCTCGAAAACCTATATACACATAATTTGAGGTCATTCGGTGAAGGTTGAAACTTGACCTCCAAAAACACCTAGGGTGACCCCTTAGCGAAATTTTGGTCAGAATTTTTGCTGTCACCGATTGACCTCAAACTTTGCCCTAAACCTATATCGGAGTCAGCGGTTACGAATCTGAGGTCAGTTTTGACCTTGACCTTGATCTTCATATCAAAATCTCGATTAGAAAATTTGGTTATGACTTTGACCTTAGCCCAAGGTCACAAGATATTGTCGGACGACCTTGACCTTTTGATATGTGATGACCCCGTGACCTCTGAGTTGACCCATGACCTTGACCTTGACCTCTAACCTCAAGGTAAAATTTGCGATAGTGCATTCCAATTGTACCATCGCATTTTTAAACCCAAGGCCAAAGGTCAAGTTCGATGTCATGTGCAATGCAGAGGTCATGGGGTCATCACATATCAAAACGTCAAGGTCGTCTGACAATATCTTGTTACCTTGCGCCAAGGTCAAAGTCATACCCAAATTTTCGAATCGCCATTTTAATATGAAGATCAAGGTCAAGGTCAAATCTGACCTCATATTCGTGACCTACGACCTCCAGTATACTTTAGTGCGAAGTTTAAGGTCAATCGGTGAAGGTCGAATTTTTCAGACCATTTCAGCCCCAAGGTAGATGGCAAATTTTCAGTATTTCAAAAATTCTTTTAAAACAAACTTAGAGACCTACGTCAATTCTGATTGCAGATTCGTAATCAGCTAGGTGAGTACTATCAGTTCACCAAATTTGAAAGGAATCGGTGACCCAAAAAATTTCGACCGAAAAAGTACCAAAATGAGTTCAAAAATTAACTTTTGACCTTGGCTTGCGAGATTTTAATTGGAAAACATAAACCCGTACCTCTATGCACAACTACATTTCCTCAGCTATCCATAGAGGTGCGACCCATATTTGTGTGTGCAATGGGTGTCGCAAACTCGCGGTCACAACATGCTAGGGGTCGGCGTTACATGTAGAATTTGTCACTGTATTGCTAAATATACCCCATGTAGAAAAATGGACAGCCTTCTGCTGGTCAACATTGTTGAACATCAAAAAAAATATTAAATAAAAGACTAAGCGATGGGCTTTCATTTGGTGTATCGCACGCTTGGATACAAAATAAGGGTGACCAAGGACACTCCGCAACAATCAGGCTGTTAATTCTATTATCGGTTCCCCTTTGTGCACCGATATGACATTTACATTTTGACCCTGGCTTGCGAGATTTGAGTTGGAAAACATAAACCCATACCTCTGTGCACAACTTCAATGTCTCAGCTATCCATAGAGGTGCGACCCATATTTGTGTGTGCAATGGGTGTCGCAAACTCGCGGTCACAGCATGCTAGGGGTCGGCGTTACATGTAGAATTTGCATGTAAAAAATCAATGTAACCCAGGCTTCAATGGACAGACCCAATTCCACTGTTCCGAATTACAGTAAACTTCGTCCTAAAGTATTGTCGAGGACGTAGATGACGAATCCGAGGTCAGATTGTAAAATCTATTTTATCTTAATTATTAAATAATTAATTTTATTAGAAATCAATTTAACCCAGGCTTCAATGGGCAGCACCCAATTCCACTGTTCCGAATTACTCTAAACTTCGTCCTAAAGTAATATGGATAACGCAGATCACGAATCCGAGGTCAGATTTTGAAAATAAATTTTACCTTAATTATTAAATAATTAAATTCATTAAAAATCAATTTAACCCAGGCGTCAATAGACAGATCCTAATTTAACGCGCTTTATGTAAAATTTCATCCCGGATTCGTAATTAGCTACTCCCAAAATAGTTACATCGATCTGTCCGTCGCCATTTTCTACGGAACCGGGTCATCGTGGGAGGAATAGATGCCCAGTGGCAAGCGGATTTGGTCGATATGAGCGCCTTTGCCAAACACAACGATGGGAATCGGTATATCTTGACGTGCATCCTATCGAAGTATGCGTGGGTGGTACCCATCCGGACGAAAACGGGGGCGAATCTCATAGTGGCGTTCAAAGATATCTTCAAGCCCCCTTTCCCATACCTGCATGAGATTAGCATTGGAAGTCACTGGGGTCTTAGGTAGGGGCAGATAACTCTTGCTAGGCCGCCAGGTGACCGGAAGTGACGTCACAGGAAGTGACCCGGATGTTACCGGATGCCACGTGACCGGATGTGACCTTTGACCCGGATGTTACCGGATGTGACGTCATATTGACGCCATCGTGACGTCACAGGAAGTGACCCGGTTGTCACCTGACCGGATGTGACCTTTGATCCGGATGTCACCGGATGTGACGTCATAGTGACGCCATCGTGACGTCACCTGCACATCAGCCTCACTCCTCAGCCTCAAAAATGCTAATGAATTTGCCGTCTTTCTAGTACTCAAGTCACGTGGATTTCCTCCGCGGAGGAAATTAATCCGCGGAGGAAATATTATATCCGCGGAGGAAATATTATATCCGCGGAGGAAATATATCCGCGGAGGAAATATTATATCCGCGGAGGAAATATTATATCCGCGGAGGAAATGATTATATCCGCGGAGGAAATATTATATCCGCGGAGGAAATATTATATCCGCGGAGGAAATGATTATATCCGCGGAGGAAATATTATATCCGCGGAGGAAATATTATATCCGCGGAGGAAATGATTATATCCGCGGAGGAAATATTATATCCGCGGAGGAAATGATTATATCCGCGGAGGAAATATTATATCCGCGGAGGAAATATTATATCCGCGGAGGAAATGATTATATCCGCGGAGGAAATATTATATCCGCGGAGAAAATATTATATCCGCGGAGGAAATGATTATATCCGCGGAGGAAATATTATATCCGCGGAGGAAATATTATATCCGCGGAGGAAATGATTATATCCGCGGAGGAAATATTATATCCGCGGAGGAAATATTATATCCGCGGAGGAAATGATTTTATTTCTACTCCCAGTAGATCCTGGGTCTTCATTGGCCGAGAGCGGTCACGTGAAGTGAGGATAAATATTCGTCTCCTACTCTACTCTGTATACCGTACCAATAACACGATCTAGCTAAATGGTTTATGTATCCTTTGTTATGTATACTTTATTGTTCAAATTTAAAATTTAACTGTTGACAATGTTTTGCCGTTCGTTGTATTCTGCTCAGCATGGAGTGTCTCGTACAATAAAATTCTTGAATCTTGAATCTACTGCACTGACTGACCTCTAGGCGGGGCTAGCCACCGTGTTCAGTGTAAACAAACATGGCTGCTGGAGTGTTCTGCCAGTGACAGAACTGGAAATAAAGAATATGCCGGATATCAACTCCGTAAATCTGACCGATAAAATGTTCAACAGTTACTGGAAAAACCTGGGAAAGATAGTGTACTGTGACTGTGAGTAGAGACTGATGATTTCGAACAGCTTATGGTAACGAAATCTGGCTGACGCTTGACCCAGTCTTGGTCTTCGACGATCGACCTCGGTAAACAATGTGCATGTTGTGGGAGTTTACCGCTGATACTCGAGCACACATGTACAATTCTAGGTTATATGAATCAATATACTGTTAGCATATAGTACACATTTTTAATACACGCTGTTTAATTCAAGATTAGACCATTTTCAGATGTTTTTGGTTAGCGAGTGTGCAGAGTGTTTTTCGCCGACTCGACTCTGGCTCGGCCGATCAGCCGAAGAGTTAGCGATCAAACTCTATCGCTGTACGGTCTTTTGACTTATAATTTCGAGCAAAAGTCAAGATTTCTTATCATATTTCTTTGAAATATGACCAAATATACCATGCTGATTCCGAATATTTCAAAATATTTGACGCGTCTCCTGCCGTTTTCCTTCCCACTTTTTTCGTATTTGGTTAGCAAGTGTTAGATCCAGTTTACCACGTCTCTTTCCAGAGTTTAAAAGGCTGCTCGTAGAAATAAATTCGTTATCCAGTGTTGGGGAGTAGGATACGGGAATTTATCCTGTTTCCTGGCGAATACCCCACTCCCGCTTCGCGGTCGTGGGGTATTTTCGCCAGAAAACAGGATAAATTCCCGTATCCTACTCCCCGACACTGGATAACTCATAATATCCGCGGAGGAAATATTATATCCGCGGAGGAAATATTATATCCGCGGAGGAAATGATTATATCCGCGGAGGAAATATTATATCCGCGGAGGAAATATTATATCCGCGGAGGAAGTGATTATATCCGCGGAGGAAATGATTATATCCGCGGAG
Organism: Hanleya hanleyi; assembly: GCA_036873755.1. Classification (NCBI taxonomy): domain Eukaryota; kingdom Metazoa; phylum Mollusca; class Polyplacophora; order Lepidopleurida; family Hanleyidae; genus Hanleya; species Hanleya hanleyi. Next base: position 24,913 of record JAVTVY010051884.1, read on the forward strand.
GAAATATTATATCCGCGGAGGAAATATTATATCCGCGGAGGAAATGATTATATCCGCGGAGGAAATATTATATCCGCGGAGGAAATGATTATATCCGCGGAGGAAATATTATGTTCGCGGAGGAAATATTATATCCGCGGAGAAATGATTATATCCGCGGAGAAATGATTATATCCGCGGAGGAAATATTATATCCGCGGAGGAAATATTATATCCGCGGAGGAAATGATTATATCCGCGGTGGAAATATTATATCCGCGGAGGAAATATTATATCCGCGGAGAAATGATTATATCCGCGGAGGAAATATTA